>JAOEGS010008296.1:30921-41555 GCA_025447755.1 Corythornis vintsioides
TAAACATTAATGAGGTCCCCCCTCAGCCTCCTCTTGTCCAGGCTAAAGAGCCCCAGCTCTCTCAGCCTCTCCTCATAAGGGAGATGCTCCACTCCGGTTTGTTTGTTTTCAAAAAACTAATGAGGTAACTCGACTGGTGCAGTTATCATCTGTGAAAACATCTGCACACCCTTGGTCTTTTTCACAGTTTATTATTACAGGAAGTGAGAGTATGAAGAGTATATAAGCTGTTATCTTCTCTAAGAGTTCAGATATTCTGCTTTAACCATATGGCAGTCATCTAGACTTTATCAGAATTTTTTTTTTCCTTTTCACTCATATTTATCTCAAATAAATAGAACTTTCTGGGGGAAAAATATATAGAGAGAGCATTATTACACTTACTCAAAATGAATAAAGTTTAGGATGAAGGACTGATGAAAACTCTAATTCTGCCATGTTCTGGCATTTAGCACAAATGAAGGTCTCAAGCTTATAACATGCTTGAACCTCTCCAAATAAAGAGAAAAAGGCTTTTTAGATAGATAAAAAGTACATTGTGGAAAGTATCTGTCTGGGACATGGCTGAGCTTGAAAAGAAAACACAGAAGTTAAATCCCTTCATGAAGTTGGCACAGCACTCCTTTGTTTTTCTTGATGTTATGCTATATAACCTCTCTTGAACAAGGTGTGTCTCACAGTTCTGAAATACTTTTTCAGTGTGTAATTTTTCCACTGCAGGCTTTGAAGAGTTTTTGAAGATGTTGATTTGTTTGGGATAAAATAATTTTTATTAGTAAATAAATTTTATTAGTCTAAATGTGATGCACAGTAAGTGGAAAAATTAATGCCTATGCTTTTCCCACCTTATGTTCCACCTGACCTTGCAGTTCTTCCATGTACAGCTGCTGCCAACAGAATAACTGCAAGCTTAAGGCTCTAAGTTTTGGTTGAAGTGATTGACCCATTTGCTTTATGCAAAGAGATCTTGAGAAAGAATTTAGGAAAAGGCATTTCTACAGGATAATTGTAATTCAGTTCTTCATCTATTTTAACTTCATAGTATTCAATAGATAGATGTTTCTAAGATGTGTGGAGGGCTTAGTGGCTGTGGAGATCAATGGAAGGATGAGTGATTTTGCCATCTGGAAAGGACACCTTATTGCATCTTGTCTTCCAGGCTAATAATAGATAATTATGATCTAGCTCATTTCAGTTTTATTTTAGTCCATAAATATTAATGCTACAGGCTAGGATGGGTAAGTATATTATGATTGTAATGGGCAAAAAAGTTTACTTCAAATACAGCAACAGATGAGTATGTCTACAGTATAAGTGAAAGAAGGCAACACTGCAAAAGGTAGTATACCCTTGAGTAAAGAAATATTCTGCTTTAGCCTCATAAGAACCCCATTGGTGAGTAATTTTTCTTCCCTGTTTTGTCTATATTAGGCTTTTGGGTCCAGAGAATCTTTTGCTATGGTGAAGCACCAAAAGCCCTCTTCCTGTTACACCTACCACTGGCCTAACACTGCTGGCCTCACAGCAATACCTCTAGAAAACTAATTTCTCCAGCAGACCAGTGACTCATCTCACCTGGGGCACAGGATAGACCAGACACCAAGTTTTCCCATTGCCATGCTGCCTACTTAGAACTGTTTTACGTGCCCCACCTCCCTGTTCCCATCACATCTGACAGCCAGCACCTAATCCCAGTCATGGGGAAGCCCTCATTTGCCTCAAGGTGAAGTGCCTTTAAGTAGTGACATGAGAATGTTTCTACAGGGATGTGCTGGGAAACAGGCCCTCTCTGAAAGGCTCAGGAGGAGAAGCAGGCTTCTGAAGCATCTGAGGGTGTCTGCATGTAGGAATAGAAATGAAGCAAACCAATAACTGTGTCTTTGAAGCAGGAACCAGCTCAAGTCATAGGGTCTTTATTGCAGACTTTCCCTGAAGTCAAAGTTCTGTACCTAAAGACTTTCAGAACTCAAGCAGATTTGGAGAAGTGTCCTTGCATCTGGGAAACAAAAGCTTATGAGGTTCCTGACCAGTCCAAGAAGCCCATGGGAGAGACCATGATGGAGCCCAGCTCTGTGCATTGCCTGGATTACAAGGCAATCCTTGACCCCTTTGACATGAGTGAACTGAAAACAAAAGCTGGTTGCTGTTTCTGCTGCTTCAGGAAACAGTAATATTTATATACAGCGATTGTCAGTGGTTTAAATAACAGTGTCTAGAGGGGTACATAATTTCCTAACTTGCCAGGTTCTAAAAAATATAGTGTTACCTGGGACTAACTATTGAGAAATGAGATTACAAGATTAGTTACTTAAAACTGTAGAACATAAAATCATTCTTTATAATTTGGAATGTTAGAAAATATAGACTTAATGAAATGTTTATAGTAATGAAGATATCACAACAACAGTACATTTCAGGAACTCTGATGAAAGAAATAAAGAACAAATTTGATTTTTCCCCAGCTTGTAGGACACATTCTATTGTTACTAAGGTATAAGAGAAGGCAATAAAGACCAAAAGATTTAATTACTATGGCAATTTTCATTTATCACCTGCAATCATTGACATACATTCCAATGTAATTTTAGGGTTTGTACTTTTATATATTTAGTGGCAGATTCAGACTCTTCTAAACAACAGTTATGCTCTTCAGCAATTAATTCTACAGAGAGCAATTGCAGATGGCATCCCACTGTTTATTATCCAACTTTTCTTTAACAGTTAAACTGGGTGGAAAATTAGCAATCACGTGGAGAGATCTCATCTCCCCACTGGAAGATAGGAACTGTTGGTGTTGACTTTGAGAAGACCCTCAACACTTTATAAATGTTGCCAGGACTTATACCATTCTGTCATACTTGCACAGAAGGCATCTCTTCTGAAAATGTGTGGAAACTTGAGGATAAACTCTTGTTTCTCTTCACCTTATCTCTTCCTCTAGTTTATTGAGGTAATCTGGTACCACAGGGCTATAATAAACTCTCCATAGTCTAAACAATGGTAAAGGCTGCAAGATGGATTTCAAATTCCACTGTACTTACATAGGAAAGGAAACAAAACTCTCAAAATGCTGTTTTTTCACATTTTTGTATCACTTCTCACTGGCAGCTTGCATGTTTCTCTGAGCAACCTTGAACACATTGAGCACTGTAATGCCACATTTCTTTTTTGTCAAATACTATTACATCTCTCATCTGTTGAAAGTTCCCAGGAACTCTAGGTAGGTAGTGGAGTGATTATAGTAGCCTCCACCCCAGAGATTTGTCTTCCTTCTACTGGTACTGAATAACACTCCAGATCACACACAGTCCTGCTGAAATACTAATCTGCAATTGAGTACATCTAATGTAATCTATCCTTCTGAATATGCACGCTGTGCCCAGATCAGGCTGCAAATGTAGGAAGTCTCTGTGCAGTTCATTAACACCATCAGCAATAAGCATCAAGTGATGAAGACTTTCAGTATGAGCTGTAAAAGCTATTTCATTCTCAAGAAGAGTAAATAGAGCTTATGATTAATTTTATGAGCACAAAATAACATTTATGCTTATCTGTTGTTGGTTCTCTTTTGCAAATGCATAAATTTTGCTTCTAACACAATATAAGATCCAGATTCACAGCTTCTTTCAGAGAGAAAATCTGATAGAGAGTAAGGTGACTTCAGCAAGGTTTCAGGACAAAGTTTTCTCACATCATGGAAACTGCAGGCCAAGAGTGAAAACAATACTCGGTGCATATGGAAATGAGATGTAAATTCAGTATTCTTCAGTCTCAAATGGCACTGGAAATATTAATCTTAAAAAGGGCATTTTTTTATATGTTCCACTCTTCTGTTTTTATTAAAAGTCTTAATTCATAACCCGTGTTATCATGGAAATTAATTCTGTTTAATTCACATTAAATATTTTAATCCAACTTTAACTCATGGGTAGTTAGGGAACAGGTACACCTTGTTACTCTGATTAACCAAGTTCATGTATATGGACCGATTAATCAATACTTTACCTGTTTCATTTGCCTGGCCATCCCAACCCCCCATATTCACATGCAAGTGTAAATAATCCTATTTTAATGAAAAAAAAAAAAAAAAAAAAAAAAAAAAAAAAGGAGGAAAAATGTTATAGCATTTATGTGTATAAGATTGAGCTTTAATCCTGAGATATTCTCAATATATGCAACTGCTTCTGACGATAATGTGAGATAGGAGTACTCCCTGACTCTCTCATGAGCAAACCTTTAATTTTGAAGACACAGTGTGCACATTATTTTTAATAGCTAACTTACTCCATTGGTGCTCCCTTTGATGATGTCTCTACACCTTCTGCCTCCCTAGCACTAAGTAAGCATCAGGGAGCAGCCCTCATTAATACAAGACTTGCAGAAACCAGCTTCTAAGTCAGGCTTGTACATGTCTGGGCTTATGATGAGATGGATTTGAACCACTCCCTCAAGATGTAACTGCTCCTCCCCTCAAATTCAAGTTGGGATAGCTTCTAAATTGAATTGCTTACCTCAGTAAGAGGTTTCCAGAAGTACATAAAGCCTTGAATGGAAGATTTGCATCTATGTGCTCTTGAGTGAAGTGAGTGGTGGGGAATTAATAGGTTTTTGCTTTTAAGAAGTCCATCAAGCCAAACTGAGATATTGCTTTAGCACTAGGCTGTAGTAAAGACACTGCTTTTTGTTAATATATAGTTGTATTTTTCTGAATAGATGGCCTATACATAAAGGTTCTTTTTCTTATTGGTTTAATGTAAAACCATTATTATGGGGTACATTTTTTTTTTTTTTTTTTGCTATGACATTATCTTAGTGTGGACTTAAATACGTCATTCTCTGCTTCCATGGTTGTTCTCTTAAGCAGTTGCAAGCTAAAAGCTGGTTCCTGCTCACATAAAAATGGCTTGCATGTTATAATACAGCTACCAAAAAGAATGACAAACAGAAAGACCACAACTTTTGTTCTACTCCAAATGAAATAAACTCACACATGCACAAAAAAAACCCCAAACCAAAATGAAGAAAAACATTCAGTTCCCACAGGAAAGATATTCAGAAAATGGAGTAGTTTTAAGAATTATCCAGATACAATCAAGATAGAAGCAGAAGAATAATAGACACCCAGTTACACCTTTGGTATTTTTTCCTGTGTTTTTTTCTGTTCATAAATTATCCATGACTAACATATGATTCTCTTGATTCATATAGCCTTGCTTTGAAATAATTTTTTGTCAATAGCTTTCAGTCTGCACATATAGTTTATTCATAAGAAGCTGCTTTTAATAGTTTCTTATTTATCTTGGCAGTATGCAAACACATGCACACTGATATTTCAATGTCAGCTCGTGATCAGCAAACACTTGCAGACATTTCAGTATTCACTTGTTTCCAAAAAGACCACAGAGATTTCCCATATTTAGTATGTTACAGAGTTGTGATTTCCAGAAAGAAGAATTTTGCACTGACCAGTGTCTAGAAAACATGGGGAATCCAGAGTCTTGGATGAGAGTGGCTTGCACCAATAGCTCATAACCCTTTAGATGTAAACTGAGATGTGAGTTAATAAGGTTGATGGGCCATCTTAGATTTAAATTACAGAGAATGCATGTTCTGCTGCAGACATTCTTACTTTCACATGTAACTTTTTTTTCTTGAGAATAAAAAAAGGGCAAAACGAAATGGATAAACCCTTGACAAAGCAGTTCCTTTTCAAAGCAAAGCATGTGCTTTGTAGAGTTCACCACACCCTGATGAAGAAATGTCAGGTTGAGAAACATAAATGAGTTCAGTTGTGTTTCCAAAATAATGCTCTTTAATCAGAGAGATGTAGAACAGGTTGAGCTCTGCAAACTCAGCCTAGAAACACTCTCATTACGTATAACACAGAGATGAATCACCACCATAGCAGATTTCATTTAACAATTGCTTTGTGAGATGGGAGCTAAAACTGCAGGGTTTGTGTTTCTCTCCCTTGGAGGTATGAAGGATAACATAAAAATATTAGCCTGTTATATTTTATTCCCCTTCATCCCTGTTTCTTTGGAATTAAAACTACCCTTCCTAAAATTGCTGTGCAATTCACTGCAGTGGCCTATGTGTTAAAACTATCAGTCAGCAAGAACCTGTAAATAATTGTTGGTGTCTGAGAATAAACATTTGTTTTTCTTTCTAGTGCTAGTTGTGTATTTAGCTTCAAGCCAGAAGGGAAATTTGGAGAAGTGTGTTCTTATTGATTAGACTAGGAGAAGTACTTCTAAACGCTCTAGATTTGTTTTCAGAAGCTGTCACCTAAAGAGACAGTAGTCTCATGTGGTTTGCAGGTACTAGACCTAGAGAAACATAAGAACGTCATAGTGAACATTTTCCTAAGTTTTAAACCACATACACCACAAACACAGGAATCTGTATTTGATGTAGGGGAAGTAGACTTCACATCATATTTTCAAGGCATGATAGATCTTTTTTGAAGGCAACATTTGGAGCATGAAACACATCAAGCTAAGGAAAGACTAGAACTGGTAGTTCCAAGTTTTTGCTCAGCTTACTGTAGAACAAGGAAGTTTATTTCCTTATGTGTGAAGGACAATGATTACATTTCTGCAAACTGGAAAACATACAAAGTAGTAAAATCAGGAAGGCAGGGAACTGAAAACAGTACTGGATGTCTAATGAAGTCCATCAGCTTCCCTATGGCTGAAGTCAGCAATAGGATATTCAGAATGTATTTAGATGGTACAACACAAGAGATTAGTTTAAAAGCACAGTAATAAAGCTGTGTTATTATTGCATACATCTCAGCTAATTATTTTGCTCATAAGCTACAGTGAGCTCTGTACTGGTTTGGGTGAGCTCTTTCTGGTCTCTAAATTAGCTCAGGGGTCTTCTCCCACAGCAGGGAGTTTTAGAAGGCAGGCATGTAATTTTGTTTTCCAATAGTCACATACTATTTCATTCACCATGGGTAGTCTGGACTCTCACAAGTCATTGCTGATTAACATGAAACACTGTAGATGGAAGTACTATCTTTGCTCTGCTTGAGATAAGCATGAAAACATGGGTTTCTTTTGCCTGTTTAACCTAGAAAGAATTTTCAAGAGTGGATGGTGTGTAGCTTCCTACAAACCCTTTCACAGGGTTCATTGGCATTCTTTCAGCTGATAGAAGAGCTGAAAAAGGGAGAAATAGGGCTGGTATGCAAATCTTACAGGATCCTGCTGCCATTCAAGGACACTCTTGCATAAACACACATTTCTTTTCTAACAAGCACCTTTTAACACTTTAGCAGTCAAAACATCACTGTCATTTCTGGGGACCAAGAAAACAATCTCACAAATTACTGAATATTTTCACAGACTCAGCTTGATGCCCTGTGACCTGCTGCTCTCTCTGTTTCTCTTTTTTAGTTGATGACAGGTGGACTATATGCAAGTGTACTTTGAGTTGGTCTTGCACCTCTGATGACTCTTTGGCTTGGAGTTCACATTTTTAAGACAAAGCTTTGTAGTTAGAACAATTTATTTATATCCTTGCTTTATGTTAAAGAAAAAAAAATAATGTCACAACATTGGAAAATAAGACAATATTTGGGACTAGATTAATCACTTGCTTGTCAGTGTTTTCTGATTAATTTAATTCTAATTCTGGCATTTTTAAGGAATTCCAAGTCTTAGTGCTGACCTAAAACTACTCTAGTGCTCCTGTCTGCCACAAGAGAAAATAAACATCTCAGATATAGGAACAGTTGCAATCATTCCCACACAAAGCTTTTGCTACCTTTTACCCTAGAAAGGTAATCTGTTTGCACACTGTGATCTTACACTACTGATAAATGCTGCTTTTTATAAAGGATAGATGAGTCATAGAATCATATAATAGTTTGGTTTGAAAGGGACCTTTAAGATCATCTAGTCCAACCCCCCTGCAGTGAGCAGGGACTCAGCTAGAAGTTGTCAAGATTAAGTTCCTACTGTATCTAAAAAAATCCCTATAGTGACTCTGCCATGCAGTCCTATTGCCTTGCTTGGACCCATGTGTTGTTTTTCTTCCAAGACTGGGTTATTTTTTTCTCTTTTGAGGGAATGAGAGTTACAGAATTGCTGTTAGGTGATTAAGCAATGCCTCCTAAAGATGTTAGCATCATGGAACAAGCATGTCTCTTCTTGCCATATAACCAATACCTGGCAGGCTTGGCATGAACCCAGTCTGCTTTCATAGTCACACCACTTGCAGCACTACTTCAGAAAAAATACCTTGGCAAGTGGGCTGGAGGAAGGAGACACTGACATGGGCAAGGTGCCACTAAACATGGCTGTGGCCTCCTGGCACTGCCCCTGAACCCCCAGCTCAGGTGATGCTCCCACTCGGGGGGATGGTGCTCTGCCATGAACTGCTCTTGGTCAGCAAGGATGAGCTTTGGCAAACTGCTACCCACAGCAGTGGTGGCAGCAATAGATGAGACAAAACCCCCAGGTCTCATGATTCCTCAGCATTTCCTGGGTGGGCAGATGTGCTCTGGGTCTGCTCTAGGAAAGGACACCCCTTTGCCCAGGGGCTTTACACCTAACCACAACCAGTTGTGCACCTGACAAAAATAATCAGCTCTAGATGTCCTTGTCACTTCACCCTTCTCCCAGAAGTTATAACTCCTGTATCCATGAGCAGTGAGGTCACTGCTGCTTGAGCAACTTCTTTTATGGCCAGGTGCCACCTTTTTTTTTTTCTTTTCTGTTTCAGAGGGGAAAAATTCCTCTTCCTGTCTGTTTCCTTTCATAGTCAGCCTTTGATACTCTACCTGAGGTGCTGCTCTCCCACCTGCACCTCTGTATTGCATACTCTACCTCCCAGCCACCTGTAAACTCCCTGAGAGGGTGCTTGGGCTAAAATTTTGGATATAAAATGAGATGTAGACACATCTTCTCAGTCATCTTCTCCTGTTTACAGGAAAAATAATACAGTTGAAAAGCCCTGTATGCAGACATAGACTTTTTGGCATAAAGAAGAAAATGGATATGACATAAAACTGAAAATGTAGTACAATGGCTAGAATAGAACAGGGATCATAAAGCGGTAGGATGCTGAAAAGCAATAAGGAAAGCAAATTGATTTTGATGAGCTGATGGGAAGAAAAGTTGAATTGGAAATTTCCTGATCTATTTTTCTAGTCTAATAGTGAAGGTCGAGTGGAACCTGGTGGAAGAAAGGTTGAGCACCAAGGTTTCACTCACCAGGATGGGATGGAGGCTTTCATGCCTGCCTACAGTGGCCAATGGGAAAGTAGAAAACTTTGCATTTTGCTACTTGCATGCACAAAGCAAAGAAATTAGCAGGTTACTGGGTATAAAAATCTTAGATTATTCAGTTTCGGAGGGAACTTTTACTGAACAGTATTCACTGTTTGAGTTGTAATGATCATCAGCGTTGTTTGGGCTGTAATCATTTTTCAATGCTGCTGCTGTATATGTCTAGCTAGAAGCCAACCACTTACAAATGCATAGCATAGGCAAGAGGGTAAAGACCAGCAGACTTTTAACTGCCTACTCTGTCTACATACACAATTTAAAAAACATCTAAATGTTCTTTTTATATTCACAAGAGGAGACACTTCAGTCTCTTCAAGCAGTAGTTGCCCTTCAAGACTTAAAATACTGAATAAAAAAATATTTTCCCCCCATTGTTATGCCAGCACAATTTGATTTGCTCTGACATATTACATAAAGTTATACAATATGAAAATGAAACTATTAATATCCTTAACAAGTTTTTCAAAATTAAACAGTTCTGGCTTTGGGTCAATAGCAGAGGTCAAATTTCCCTAAAGAAGATATTCTAAATCATTAGCTCTGTTTATGACACAGAGCTATACAAAACTTGAAAAGGCAGAAACTACCAAATTTTGAATTTTAGAATTATGCCATAAATTTACATGCCAGAGTGGTAGTGCTTGTATAAACACTTCTAAAACTTATTTTTAAAGGAAGAATGTCATTAGTTTCAGAAACAGCTTAATTATCCTTGTCCATGCAAAATGCTACAAGTTTTATGACATCTGCTGAAGTAATGACATTTGTTATGGAATGAGAGTTTCCGTTCTTATAGATCATTTGTATCTTGACTCTAAAATGTTGTTGTCTGAAAAGGAAGCTTACACTGAAGCCCCACTGAATTCTGTGTGAGAGGCAAGAGCTGGTGTTTTTAGACATTCTGCACTTAGTGCATGTTATCTTGTACAAATAAAATGTTCACCTAAGAGAGGAGAGAAAGGTCCCATGCTTTCTTCCTTGGGAGCTGATCTTCTTTTCACATTTGTTTAAAATTAGCCTTTCCTTATACAACAGAGGAAAACACTGCAAAGGATTAATTTTGTTGTTGTTGCTCCTCTCTAATGTATCTTCCTTCTGATTTCAGCTTGGGGAAGAGCTGCTGCTGCCACATACCTCGTTGGTTTTATACTTCTAGTCATCTGTTTTGCTCTGGCAATTATAGCATTTGCTATTGACACACTTCGGTTCAACTTCATACGTGGGATTGGAGGCTTGCTTTTTGTCGCTGGTAAGGCAGTACATAGATTCATAGATTCATAGATTCATAGATATTAGGGGTTGGAAGGGACCTAGAAGATCATCTAGTCCAACCCC
>JAOEGS010008296.1:41655-72154 GCA_025447755.1 Corythornis vintsioides
GTTACCCGGGTCCTCCTTTTTGCCCTTTTTAAAGATTGGGACAACATTGGCCTTTCTCCAGTCCTCAGGCACCTCACATGACGTTTATCTTGTGCAGGTGTATCTATAACCAGTATTTCCCTTCCTGTTTCTATACCCAAGTCTTTGCCCGTGTGCACTTGAGCTCTCTATAAAAAAATAATATAAAGCCTATTAAGGCAGTGGGTAGTTTTTCAAATTCTCCAAAACATGGGAGTGTTTCGCTGCAGGTATTATGGAGGCAGGCAATGTGATAGGTCTTAGCCTAACCATTTTTTGTTCTTTCCTGTTTATCCAGCTGTGTTCTCCATTATGGGCCTGGTCATTTACCCAGTAAAGTTCTCAAGTGAAATGGAAATGACAGGAATCAACATGTTCAGCTGGGCCTACGGCTTTGGCTGGACCACTGCCATTATGGAAATATGCTTGGGATTCTTCTTCTGCTGCCTTCCTAACTATGAAGATCAGATCCTGGGTAATGTGAAGCCCACATATTTTTACTCTTCCCCATAAACTTCAGGAAAAATCTGTTTGTATTCCAGAGATATCTGACAGACCAACTACATTTTCCAAAATAACATAATTGAATGTTAGTAGAAAAGGCTGGAAACTTTTCAAATGTGTGTAGAAAAACTTCACTAGCATTCTGCAATAAAGTTATCTATTCTATTTTGGACCTTCATATCTGATGTGTGTTGGTTAGATAAAATCTAAACATTAAAACCCCTTGTGCTTCCTCATTCATTCTCATGAGTGGGGTGTATGTGGATTCTGTTGCATCTTAAATGTGTTCATATTTCTAACCAAATTCAGGGAAGTTTTTTAAACTTTCAATAAACAAATAACATATATCATCTTCCTGAATGAAAGTAGATCACAAAAATCCCATTTTGCATGTATCATTTTTAACCTGAAGATTTTGCACGTTTTTCAAGAAGCCAAATACCTTTATCCACTGATCGACAAAATAGTAAAATAGTTACACAGCACTTCATAGTTTTTCTTCTATTTTTTCGTTCATTCACTTCACTTTTACCCATCCATGTTGAATGTATTTATTTCTAAATAGTTCTAAGAGTAAGCTAGGACCACCAATAGAACGTTAAAGATCCTGGCATGCTGTTGCTGGGGCCAGCACAAGCTGGGCAGAGGCAGAGGGGATTTCAAGCCATCCCTGCAGCCTGCAGACCTGATTTGCAGTGGCTCCTAGTGTGGCTTTCTTCATGGGCATATGCCTCTTTTTTCACTGTATTAAAATCTGTGTCTTTAAAAAAGTCTGTTAAAATGGTCCAGCTCTTTTATCTAGTATAGAATGGTCAAGAAGTACTAAAGCAGACGTGTCATTCCCCTAAACATCAGAAGTGGAGCTGGAGTGGTGTTAAAAGTCCCCTTTTTCATTGGTTTGCTGATTATATATATATATAATATATATATATGGGCTTTTTTCTTATGTGGAAAGTGTGTAATGTTGTTCATAACTGTAAAATACGTAACTTTTACAATCTCATATTAAGGCTCTCATAGAAAAAAAATCACACCATAGAACACCTTTCAGTATCTTATACACCACAGTGCTTCGATATATTGCAAGGAATTAAGTACACTCAAGACTTTTCTGTTTCTGCCTTGTTAATTCTAACTTTATCATGTTTCACTTCTCTTAAGTGAAAAAGTGGATAAATGTTCTACATGGAAAAAGAAGTCTCATGAAAATCCTTAGCTACAGAGGATCGTTAGCTTGTAACACATGTGCAATTTTGTAACTGTGTGTACTTTATGAAAATTGCCTAGACAAATGGTCTTTGCAGCAAAGAATGAGATGCAGAAACATGTTTCAGTAAAACCTTTGGGTACCTAAAATTAATAAAGACACATGACTTAACCTGCTTTTTTTGAAGCAGTTAAATCTGTTCACTTTTAAGAAGTGTCTTCTGAGAGATGTATCAGACCAATGCAACAGGAAATAATTAGATAAGAACCTGCAAATACGCTAAGAGGTATCCTAGTTGGAAGGCAGTTAAGCTGAAATAGAGTTGAGAAAGCAGTTTGTATAAAATGGCTTGCAATTCTTTGTGTAATATTCTCTGTTCAGTAAAAAAGTTCCATATAATAAATCTTTTCATTATGCTTACTATACAGATTCTTAATTTTTTTTCTCTACTAAGAGTGGGGAAGTGCAGAAGCTTCCAAAGCCTCCTCTTCTTAGGCTCCACCTTGGAGTACCTGAATACACTGGCTGGATTTTGAGAGGGGAGACTCAGAGTACAAGCACCACAACAGCTTGTACTGCTCTTCAGTCCTATTCTGGCTGAATCTTGAGACTTCATTCATAAGCATGTGAGAAGAGTGGACTTGCTTTGTTTGCTTATGGGCTATGTGGTATCAGGTAACTATAAGCATGATTCTGTGTTATGGTGTTATACAGCTCGATTTGGCATGGAGATTAACACACTTATCATAGCTGAACAGGAAGCCAGAGTGATCCTGCTTGATGTTTTTGCTCCAATGGATGTGGCAATTCCCTAAGGAAGCAAAAGGTAACTTGAACAACCACGATTATATTCAGAGTTTAACATTAGCTGGGTGCTGACCCAACATCTGAAGGTGCAGAAAGGTACACACGATAAGATTTAGAAGTGCAAATCCGATCTTAATGAGAGATCAGAGCCTAATTAAAAAGCCAAGAAAATCTTCAGTAATCATCTCCCTTCCTTCCTCTTCTCCCTTGCTGCTCTCATCAGCTTTATCACCACCTCTCTCTCCTCCTCCTCTTCTACTCCTCTTCTCTAAGGGAAACAGAACAGTGTCAGGGTTGATGGCTGTGGCCCTGTGGGATGCAGCCCCAGGCCTCCTTCCCAACTGCCATTTTCGTCTTCCTGGGAAGGAAGTGGAGTGAAGCACCTTTAGTGACCACAACACAGCCACAGGGACCCTAGCCTGGCTCCCTGCCCCACAACTTCACAGGGAAAGGCTTCCTGTAAAACAAGGAGGGTGTTGGGTGGGTATCCAACGAGCAGAATCATCACAGAAACTAAAGTTCAAAGTTCCTGTCTTTAGAGTAGTTTGCTTCCAGTCATGCCAGACCAGTTCACCACAGATCCCTAAAAAAATACATCCTAAACCCTGCAGCAGAAAAACAGTGAGAAAAAGTATAAAACTGTTGTACAGATCCCAGTACTGTTTCCTCTGGCTGCTGTGACACAAGCAGCATAGCAAAACCAGCATATAAAATGCAATTAGTTCGAATAGAAAAAGAAGCTAAATTCAGAAGCCCAGGATGTGCCTCAACTAGATTGTTAACTAGCTAGGATATCAACTAGCAAATTATTCAACTAAATTGTTAGTCTACAGCCAGCTGAAGTAGATTAACTAACCAAATTGTTAATTTAATTTGAGTAAAGTCAGCTTCATAAAGTTTGGATTTTCAAGCAAGTGAGAAATTAAAGGAAGCAAAGATACTCCTTTACTTCTGCATCTCTGTTTAGCAGGGTTCTTGCTCCAAGTCTCATCTATAAGCGAAAAGGTCACTTAACAACTAAGTTACTAAGACTTCAGTTTCATTGTGCCCAATGGCAATGTTAATGAGAGATCAGGAAAATAGAGATGTCTGCAAGATTTGGTTTTCAAGAACTTTAGGTCTGCTAAAGTAAGAAAAGTAAGGACTTGACTGCCAAAGACATTGCCACTGTTCCTGTAAAATTAAAAATTAGGGAAATATCTTCCAACAAACCATTTTATCAACTTCAACTATCCTACTGAAAAGCAAAGGAAAAGTTATGCTGAAAAACAAGTGAATGTCAAGCTGCCCTACAGTTACAAATGACAACATGTTCAAGCTTATATGCTTGTCTACACGTATTGTTTAGATCCATGGTTGTTGCCTTTAGGATTTTTTACACTGAATAGTGCAAACCCAAAACCAGATTCACTCAGCTATTGACTAGACCTCAGTTACATGCCCAGCTCCCAAGTTCTTACAAAATAACTAGTTATGTAAACCACATATGGGTTTGCATTGTTATTTCCAGATTTTTTTTTCTCCCATATGGAAATGTTCTCACCTCACTCTATAAAGCATTACTGCTTTTTGATAAATTACCCCAATTTTACCACACCCTGTCCTGACGAGCACACCCATGCTTGCCATGTTCATATCCAAAGCTTACGCAAAGTATTAATACAATTAGGCTTTTATCCCTGAACCCTCCCTCTTTGCCTCTTAAATAAAAGTAACAACATCCTGATGACATTAGGCAAATTAGAAGAATGGACTTTTTCTCAGGCTGCTTTAGTATTAACCCTGAAAAGAAGAAAGAAACAAAAACTGAGGTTGAAGAGAAAAACCCAGCCTAGTGCACAAATAGTATCCCACAATCTACTCACAGTACTAATGGTAAACTGTTTTGGGGTGATTAGCAGCCAAGTTAACCTTGCAGCTTCCCCCCTTCATATGAGAGTGTACTCTGCTGCCTTGCAGTTTTTCACTAACATCAACAAATCTCCAAATTTTCCAGATGGAAAGCACTCCTCACCCTGTCCCTGTGAGCAGGCTGGAGGGAAACCTTGTGTGCATGCTTAAATGCCATCTAAGGCATCATGAGGGAGCATTGCAAAAAAAAAAAAAAAAAAAAAAAGGAAAAAAGTGAAGAATGAGATAAAGGCAAACTTCTTCAGTTGTCCATCTATGCAGTTAAGACAAATACGGACTTGAAATGACATGTTCTGCCTTTACCTCCTGTGCTCCCAAGGGCTCTTGGGAACCACAGTCCTCTCAGGAATGAGTCCTCTAAACGTTCAAACAATGTGGGAGTGTTTCTTCTCCACATATATTTCCACCTCCTCTTAGTGATACAAGTCAAAGATTGCTCTGGAACCTCCAGCTAGCACAATGCAATCAAACCAAAACAGCTTACAAGAGAGAAAGATGGCTTCAGGCATTACAGTGGGTTATCACCTCCTATATATAACATTAGTTTACACTGAATATTACACAGATCATATACAGTGTGTATTTTGGGAAAGGTTGTTTTGTTCCAATGTATTGCTACAGATGGGGTAGTAGCTTGCAATAATAAGGGAAATAGGAATTTAAATTCATTAACCTTGTGTCATCAAAACAGCTCAAATCTGAGCTGTGTTTATTTGTAGCTTTCTGTACCAAAAAAAAAAAAAAAATCTGGAATTTTTGGGTTTGCCTAAATGATTGAGTTTTAAGAGCAGGGTTCTTTTTGTTTATTTCTTTCTTTTTAATTGTCTACTTTCATTAATTTAAGCCCAAAACAAAATATTTATTTCAACTTGACATTTCATTAAAAAAAAAATATTCTATAGTGCCTGAAAATATTTACAAATTACAAATCTGAGAGTTTAAACAAGCTGAGATCTGATTTGGTTTTTTAGTGAATTATATATTTGCTCCAGAACAATCCTGTTTCTATTGTAAATACAGTAGCTGTTTTGCTATTAAAAACAGTATTATAGCAAATGTAAATGTAATATAATCTAAAGGATTTCTTTCTTCCAAGTCACTGGTGATAACGTGTAAACAGGGAGTGAAAAGCAGGGAAAGAAATTGCTTTGAAGGTTATCAGATGAAAGATTACAGAAGACTATGCCAAGTTACAGATGACTGGGCTTGCACATGGTCTCCTCACTTACTCTCCCAGTTTTGAGAGCTTCTGCCAAGTCAAACACAAACATAAAGACTTGTTGACAGCCTGTGAAAAGCATTTTGAAGGCAGGGAGGTACTGCCAACAAATGCCAAATAATTACAGTGCTGCTGCCATACACTCCTGCCACTGAAAATGTGATCTGTGCCTCACTACAGCTCTACAGATCTTTTAGTTCCTTTACATTAGGAAGCTTATTTAGTCTTTGTTAATAAAATGAAGATTTGGCTGGCCTAGTGATTAAAAAAAAATAAAAAAAATAAATGAGCTAATGTGCAGAAGCCATTCAAAAAGGGAGCACTTGTGTCTATCTTACTGAGTTTTATCATCATGCTTCCCCCTTCCCTTACGGCTATGATAAGCAGTGCTCTTAATCCTCCTCTTGTAAGCAAAAAAATATTAATTAATACCTCTCAAATACCAATTCCCATCAGGCTTTGGAACTGCCCAAATACTGTATAGATGCAAATAGTAGGTATCTAGAATATTTACTGACATGAAAATTAAGCTTGGCATAAAACAGTTGATCTGAGCAACAGAAAGCATCTGTTTCAGTTTAGGGCAGACAGTATATTTCTACTGTCACAACAGATGAAGAAATACACTGTGCAGTCCTGAGGAGCTGAATAGACAGAAAACTCTGGGCTGAGACGCTAGTGATGAGACATTCAGTATCAGTTCTTGGGCAGAAATGTCCCTCGGGCTAGGGCTGGGTGATTTCAAACCTCCTCTGCAAAGAGGCAGGCGGCACAGGCGGTGCAGTCACCCAGCACTTGCTGCTGGGGAGCAGTTCCTCTGCAATTGCTCCAGGGCAGTGAGACAGTTGGCAGGGAAGTCATCACAGCACTGAAATTAACGTTACAAGCTGCTTTCCCATGGCAGTGATGGGACGTAGCATGGTGCTTTATAATTATGTATTAGGAGCCTCCACCCTGTTGCTCTAATTTCCAATTAACAGTTGTAGTCTTCCGAACAGAGATTGCAAACATCCCACAAACAGGGGGAGGAGGCCAGAAGGACCATTCTGTGTAGGTCAGTGGCAGGTGCCAAAATTACTTTATGTCACCACCAGCAGCTTCTCAGACTAATTAATTTTCTCTTGTACACTCACTGACTGTATATTTACAGGGTAGGATAAAATGGACAGCAAGTGGAATGGAGATGGGGTGGGAATGGAAGGAGAAGGAAAGCTGAGAAGTGGCAGCAAAGTAGTGGGATGTAAGCTCTGCAATTCTTCAGCCTGGATGTTGTTTTTATTGTCAGCCAACTGTGATTTTTCTACAGTGAAATGCTAGACCTTTCTCTTGTTTGTTTCTTTAACCATAGCTAGATGTTAGTGTCTTCTCCAGTAGGTCTCCTCTGTTTATCCCTACCTCATTCTATGTGACTCAGAAATTACACTGAGAAACTAATGTTGTTCAATAACGTCATGATCTTTTGAAAGGTGGAAAATAAAAACTGTACAACTGTATTTTAAAATATTTTATTGCTTAAATTTTATGACCTGTTTAATAGGTTTTGTAAGCCACTGCAGATTTATATACAGATTTTAAAGATACTGGTGACTCCTTATTCAAATTTAAATTGTGCAAGACCCACATTTTCATCTTCAAAAACTTATGGAGATAAATTTTCTGGTGGCTTTAAATGACTGTTAAACCTGTCTGAATTCCAAATGGCACAGATGTAACCAATATATTTGATATATGATGGGACTTGGCAGCGCCTACTTTAATAAGAAATAGGTAACTAAAAAGACCATGAATAGGTAAGTGCTCCCCTGATTGGTTATGTTACTTGGTCAGTAAGTTGCAATTGTGAAGGAGTTGCTTGCCCATCACACAGATGTTCCTCTTAAGCTCTCTCTTCCTCATTTGCTGGTGGAAGGAGGAGGATTTCACAACTCTGAAGCCATCCATTCTTTTCATGTGGGTATAAATCAAGGAAAGTTCATAACCTCATGGGGTAATTTAAAGCAACAACTTTGCTCATCCTAATAGTAATAATTGAATATCTTCAATGTGATATTAAAAGGACATTTCTCCATCTGTGTAATCAAGAGCCTCTTTTTCATTTAATAGTTCTTGCTGTATCATCTGTGATTGTATTATTAGCAACGAGTATAATTTATATAGAGATTTATGGGTTTATATTGAGCCTTTTACCAGATTATTTCTGTTTCTATATGCCACAGTTTTCTTGTTTGTTTTTACAACTGTTAAGCATCTGAGTGGCCATTAAAATGGAAATTGTGAAAATTTTTCGTATAGAAATATTTGCCCCTGGAAAAAGCAGATTTGGATTTAAAAAATCAAAGCAACTTCTATTAACCTGTTTTATTTAATAAATACTTTAATCCCAAAATGAGTAAATCAAACTGTAATACTTCATTTGAAGACTTAGGCACTATTTGGATATTCTTTTTGTTTATGTGAAACAGCAAAAACAGTGCTTAATGAGATTAATTTTTGTATTCTTATCAAAACAAAAGGACTTTGACGTTATGAAAATAACCTTTGTAAATCCTTAGCTTACTTTTTTTAATGTTTTCCTTCATATTTTAAAAATCTATCTCACAACAGGTGGAAAAATCAACATATTAAAGCATACATTGCAGAAAATTTTGATTCTGGTGAATAGCCAGGAGTTACTTTTCATTAAGAAATTTATTTACAGGGAAAAAGAGATGTGAATAAATGTGGAAAAGAGAAAGAGCAGTTGGAGTGATGAAATTGAAAGGTAGTAGAAATGTCCATTCTAGCAGGCACTCTGAATGCCCTGTCCATTTGAACAGTGAGTACCAAACCTCAAGGTCTGTAACTGGGGCTTCATCATATTTAGCTGGGTCAGACACTGCCTTCAGCAAAGCCGTGCTCACACCCCAGCCCTGGCTGCACTGCTGGCCTTGAGCCATTGAGCACCTGGCACAGCAGTTTCCTTAAACCTAGCTGAGGACAAGTCTTGGGACAAAGCTGCTATGGACACACAGCTGGATCTGGAGACAAAGGTGAATCAGAGCCTGACTCTTTCTTCATGATGGGAGATGTTGCAGCATGACCATTTTATGACCAATGCGGTGGTTGTTGCTAAGGATAATGTGTTGTAAAGTATTGGCTTCTGCTTCAACCCAGGGTGTCATCCATAACATTTCCTTTGCTCCCTGTGTAGTACAAGATGGATTACAAGCAAAGAGAAGCCTATTAATTGTATAATAAGCAAATGATTTAAACTGCAATGTTACTGCTTTAGTAAGAGCTTTTTATTGCAGCACAAATACGCAGTCACATCTCACATAAGAGACACAAAGCTTTTTTCTCATAGCTCTTCAGGAGTAGCTTTTTCAAGCTACCTTGGACTACAAGGTTGACTGCACTAATTGGAAATCTTTCATCAATCAGTCAAGGAGGAGGAGGCAGGGGCAAAAGCCAAATGCTTATGCTCAAGACAAGAGTCTGCATTCCAGTTCAACAAGTTAATATTAACCCACTTTTTTTTTTTTTTTTTATCCACCCCTGATTACACCTAAGTCTTCTGATAGCAGAAATTCAGGACAGTTCATCCTTCCATAGCCCAAATTAGGTTTTCCCTAAGTCCTCTATGGAAAGAAAACCTTGAAACCACACAGAAATGATAAAATTTATCAGGGATTACCTTTTATTTATTTATTTATTTTCCCCCCAGGTAATGCAGAATGACCATGAGTGGTCAGATCAGTAAGAGAACAAGAGAAGAAGTGAATGGTGTGGATGAGGTCATACCAAGAGCCTTTTATAAGGAAATATGTCAGTGAAGAAGCAATTGAAGAAGAGCTTGTAATGGCTCTTAATACTGATCTGAAATGCCAGTATTTCAAGTACCACAATGGATCACGCTATTATTTTTGAATTACATCTTGTTATTGCTGAAGCTAGTGATTCATCCAGGAGTACTGAGGGGAAAGATTGTAGTGAGATGGATGTACAAATTGGGCTTTCAATGTCAGAAGAGTGGTCATCTTTTATCAGTTTGTTTTGTGTGAGGGTTTGGGAGGAAAGGGAACTCACAGACTGTTGATCCTAGCTGTGATTTTAATGAGTGGGAACCTCAATTTTGCCTCTATGTGTGGATATGAGGGATGAACAGAAAAGCATGGCCAATACCCCAGTGATTGCAGGAACAGAGTGCTGTAATCCTCCAATGCCACTTAACCTCCTCCAAGAGTCTTTTTTCTATGCAAAAAAGGGATAATACTATCTCATAGAGTTGTTAGGAGGATGAATATTTGACAGGTATACTAAAACTGTAGATATTTTTGCATTTAGCTGCAAGTGATTGCTAAAGCTGGCAACCAGTCTGAGACTCTTGTTCCTCAGGATGCCAACACAGCCGCGCCTCAAATGCAACGCCCAAGGCAACACCCCCACCATTCTGATCTGAAAAAAAAAATGAAGTTGTTTTCCCTCCTCTTACTCCTCTGTGTTCCTGAATCCCAATTGGCTCATGTCAGACACCTTTTGAATCCTTTCCCATGTTATAGAGTGAACGTGACAGCACAAAGTAACTTCATTAGTAGCAAATTCAAAATGCTCAGATATTTTCAGTAAGTTTTATTGCTGATTCAGAACAGCCTGCAAACTGTTTGGGAGTTGTATATGTTCTAGCAGAAATCAGCATCGCTGTTTTTTGCAGGCCTGGTTGAAATTTCAAGCTTCCTATGTTAGAGAGGTTGAAGCCCAGCCCTCTGTGATCAGCAGCAGTGCTGCTGGTACTGGGTTTGCTGCAGTGCCCCACGGACACCAGGATAACTATCATCATTGCATTAGCAGTGCTAGTGTGTTCATTTCTCCTCCCAGTTTAAGGCACAGCAGTGACTACCTCTGGTGTCTTGGAAGCTGCCACAGGGCAGAAGTCAGTTTGTTCCGGTAACCGAGCAACATGTGCTGTTGTATGGGAGAACAATGAATCATGAGGGTGTTGGTTCAGGCTCGGCAGGGTTTGGCTCAGAGAAAGCGCTAAACAAAGAGGACTAACAAATCTCTACAGATACAGGAAAACTCATACTGTCGTTGTCTGGGTCAGGGTCTGGCCTGTGCAATAGCAGTGTGTGCATAGGAAAAAATCCTGTCTTTGCAGCCAGAGTTCTGTAGCAGAACTCTGCTGCAAAGTTCTGTTGCAGCCTGTTCTTTGTAGCAGAAACAGCCTCATCAAGTGGCCAGCAGACAAATTATATTTACTCTTTTTTTCTTTTTTCTTTTTTTTTTTTCTCACAGGAATTGCTTTGTCTTGTATTAAACAAAAGCAAGGCTCTAGTGTTTATGCATGTATGAAGGTGAACACAGAGACTAACAGCACCCAGGAAACAGCTTTTGGAGGAAAAAAAAAAACCTGAGGAAACCAGTTGTGCAGGGGCAAATCAGGATCTAATTTTTGATAATGCCTTTTCCAGATAATGTGTGGTTTTTTTTAATTATTGAAAAAAGACAGAATACATAATTAAAAAAAATATTAATTAGACAACAAATCAAATTACATTGAGAAGCTGCTGACTATAATTACGTTACAGTTGCCAATGCACCTTGCATCTTGCACCTTGCCCATTACAGCTGGGAGGGATTAGTCTTCCTACTTGAATCCATGAGAACTGATGACATTGCTGTAAGCCAGTAGAGCCATCTTAGAGGGATCCCCATTAGCCAGGATGAGCTGCCAAGAAGCACAATAGTGTGTTAGCATGCAAATTTTTCTGTATTTGTGGCCCCTGAAGCTTCTTGTAAGTACGTTCCCAGTCAAAGTGAACAGCAAAATCCCTTCTGACTACATTTTATGGAAGGCTGTTTAAGTGTTGGGCTTGTATCTGCTTTTCTAGCTCAATGAACCCATAAAGTGGTTCATTAAAATCTCCCCTCCAGAGATTATATAATATTCTTTGCTTTACATCCCATTGAGCTTAACTTTTATGATGCAGATATCTTAGAGAAAAGATTCATTCTAATCATATGGATGAAGTTTTCCATCCAATCTCCACCTAAAAAAGCCTAAACCAAAAACCCCCTCAGTCCATTCTACCATGTCCATTGCAATAACTAGGAGACAGTGCACACAAGAGGAAGGCTTAATTGCAGCATTCAGAAAGGCTACCAGTACTTACTGGCACTGTTACTGCTTTGTTGTAAAACAACCTTAAATTTGTTATTAAACAGGAAAAACAAGTAACCTTTTTGCAGCTCTAATATAACATCTTCATAACTATTCCACTTATTAAATTTTTGTGTACATTTTTCATTTGTAGTTCAAAATAGTCAAATGAAGTGTTTAGAAGCAATGCCTTTTTCACCAGGGAGACTTTCACAAGCTCAGCTGCAGTTTATCTTGTCCAGGAGTTCTTTGAAGTTTAAACTAAACATATCCAAGTAAGCAATAATCAGCTGAGGGGGGGAGGTGGGTATTGTGAGCGCCCAAGTAAACCTCATGAGGTTTGACAAGACCAAGTGCAAGGTCTTAAATCTGGCTTCAATCTGTAAATTCCCATAGGACTAAAAACTGCAAACAGCTTTTGTGAATAATAGCATCTAAGGTGGGTCTCATGTTATTCACACTGAAGCCCACTGCAAAACCTCAGCTGATTCAATCCAGAAGCAGACCACACATACAGAGTTGTGATATATCAATCAACTGTTCAGATAGAGGAAAATTTAGAAATCTCCTCATCCATATATTGACTGACACATTTTCCAATGTGGGATCCTGCTCAAAAGTACTAGACCCTCAGACTGAAACCAAAGCTCAGTTTCTCAATTCTGGTTTCAGGTTGTTGACAGTGAATCATTTAATGGATAGGCCAAGTCTTGTCATTATATGCCACTTGGTGGGCATGTGTCCACATAGTTTACAAGGTTGGCACATTTTCATGAGGTGAGAGCATTGTTTTCCTCTTTTGTCACTCATTATAATGACGCTGTCTGCACATTTAGAGCTATTATAACCTAGAGGGTAGGGGAAGTATGAAGCCATTCAACAATCCACTTTTATTCATCAGGTTAGAGAAGGTTCAATCCTCCAAATCTGCTGATGCAGAACTTTCTGAATTGTGAGTATATTGGGAAGAGTGACCTGTAAGGGAACAAACACACAAACAGCAATGTGACCAGGCTGGTACTGCTAATGAGCAGAGTGGCATTAGGTGCTGGAAGGGTATCATGCTCAATAGAAGTGCTGGCTGCACTTATTGCCAGAGGAAGAAAAGTGGCTTATGTAATCCAGTGTCACTAAGGTGAAATGACAAAGATAAAATAAAAATATTTTGTTTAGAAAAAAACACAATCCAAAGAGACTTTAGTTCTCCAGTGAAGTCAATTTCCTTTCCATGCATGGGTAAAATGAGGTGCTCCATGTGCTTGCTCCTCAGTGCCTGATGCTTCTTAACTACAGTGCAGTACAGTCACAAATCTGTAGCAGCACCCACAGTAAGATGTCTTAGGGTCTTGAAACATCCACTGTTCTGTCCTGATAAAATTATGAGGAGAGGTGCTGGTCCTAGCCAGCCAGCCTAGGATTCAGGAGACCTTGACAAAGAAAAGTTTATTATTGACATTCCTACCCGGTGTTGCCTTGGGAAGTCAGTTTGGATAAATTAGAAAGATCAGCTATGCTTTTAAGGATGCAAGACAGAAAATGTTTGAAGACAAGAGCAGTTCTTAAAAAATATCTTAGTTGGAGCCCTCTTCAGGGCTGAGAAATGAATTTTCTTGCATGTGGGACCTGTAATTTAACATCTCCATTAACACAGAAACCAAGGGCTTCTTAAAATAATCAGTGTTAATTCTGACATTGAGGGAGCTGGTAATCCCCTTACATTTATTCATTCATCTAGGAGACATGCTGCTGACTCCAACATTGAAATAGGCTGCCCAGGGAGGTTGTGGAGTCTCCTTCTCACATTCAAAAATCTACCTAGACATGTTCTTGTGTGACCATCTCTAAGTGATCTGGCTCTTGCAGGGCAGTTGGAGTAGATGATCTTTTGAGGTTCTTTCCAACCCCTAACATTCTGTGATTCTATAATCGTCCCTGCTGCCTGGGGTAGCTGAAATAGTGGAGCCTCCACTGACTCTCTCTGCCAGGTGGCACTCACTTTGTCCCTTGAGGTGGGAACACTGCAAAGGAAACAGCAAATAAAACAGCAAAGCAAAAGATGGAAGGGACCCCTGTCCTGAGCTGAGATTAGCTTTCATTACCCAAGGGAAGACCTAAGATTATGCCTTTTCTCAAGATACTAGCTATACATTTAAGAACTGTTACACAGTCATGAGTATGTATGTTCATGTTTGTGGAACAGAGTTGTCTATAAACTAGTTCACCGTGTGAGCGTCTTCATCACTGTGTTGCAGAACTGTGCTAACACTATAGGCCAGTGGGTTGTGAAGCCATGAGACTCATGACAGAAGGGGCTATAGCCATGTTTTTATGGGAAGCAGCAGAAACTAGGGCTCCCATGGCCTTATAACTCCTCTACCCACTGGTGCCTGTCAGAAAGCAAGGAAATTGTGGTATGTAGAAAACTTCAGAAATACACAGCAGTCAAACTGGGGTTTGCTAATCTGAACCTGTGCATTTCATTCTGACAATACACCTATGTCTTTTCAAGATCTTAATCTTTCTGCCTAATATCGAAGAAACTGTGAACTGCAGGTATTAATACACTGAAAGGCTGAGAAATTATAGACTCATTGTAATGTTACTCATTACAATAATGAGCAAAAAATACTTGACATGGATCACCTTGAGTTAGGGATAGTTACCTCAGTGATTCCTTTCCTGCCAATGCAAGACCAACATTTACCATAGCTTGTACAGATACATTCTGGTTCCCATACAGCTCCTGAAAAGCCTAACCACATTATAACCACATTTTGATTATAAGGAATCAGCTTCAGACCTCCAGAAGGCACAAAGGAAATGTAAACAAATATTGACAGACACCATCTTTATTCTAAAAGCACTGTGATTGCTACAATAGCCACTGATTTGGGAAGAAGAGTCAGTGCTTGTGTACTTGCAGGAGGGGCAGTAAACTGTTAAGACATCTGTGTTTAATGCTGAGTAACAAATTGTTTGGTAGGCAGTGTGGCATTAAGGAGTTAATCAGCATCGAGGCAGAGATTAATATCAAATTGTAGCAACTCCAGACTTGTGAAGGCCACTCCACCCAAATTAGGGCGGTTTCAACCAGAAAGTGCCTGCCAATCTGCCCATCCTGCCTCCCCATGTGCACAGAAAAGCAAATATTATGTATAACTCTCCATCTCCTATTCTGCAGCTCTTCTGCACTGAGGGAATTATCCATTATTATATCCGTGATGGAAACCGTGTCTCATCAAATCGGTTAGGCATGTTCATGTGCTGGAGAAAAGATAAAAGAGGCTGAACAATTAGAGATTAGTTTCTGCCTCCTTCTTTTGGAGCCTTATTCACAGCACGAGGCCCTGGCCCTGTGCGGGTGGGGGGGTGGAACAGGATCAAAGGATTATGATAAACAGTTCGAGCTCTGTGCTGAAATACTGTTTCCTTATCTAGCTTTTCTGTCAGTCATTCTTCACAGCCCTAACACCGGAGCTAGGAAAGAACTACCTGGCCTGTATTTGGTAGAGGCGATGAATTTTGTACCTGAATATTACTTGGAAAAAGAGTTGCAGAAATATGTCCACTGTATTACCTTTCTTTCAAAAATAATCCAGTATCACCACTTTGCACAGTAATTTATTTCTCACCTCTTTTTCCTGCAGGTAGTCCAGGCTGAAACAGCTTCTCGGGTTGCTGCGGCTGCTCCTCTCCGCCGGGACTGTCCCCACCTCCCCTCGCCTTCGCAGGGATCGCCCTCTCCGCACCCTCCCAACCCAGGCGCCGCCGCAGCCCTGCCCGCGCCCGCCCCCCGGCGGCGTCCGGCGGCGTTGCCGGGCCGCAGGAGCCGGGGAGGCAGCGGGGACACGGTACCGGTGTCGGCACCGGCGCTCCCCGGGAGCAGGCAGGGCCGGGCCGGGGTCATCTCAAAACAAGGCAAATACAGAAGAAGGGCTGATGCGTACCTTTTAGCTTTGGCCAGTCAGTTAAGAACTTGTCCCAGCCTGGGGATTTCTCATGGCCATAAGAAAGTCAGCAGAGCTTTTAAATTTTCATGAAGCATTAAGGTGCAAGGGGGACAGACCAGGAAAGTCCTGATGCAGAGCCTGTGGGTAGCTGGGGTATCTGGTAGCTGTCTGTGACCCAGCAGCTGTCAGTCTCCATGTGCCTGGTTCAGAATGTGCTCCTATACCAGTAGCACAACGTGTGTAGCTGGAGCAGCCTCCATGGCTGTGTTCCTGAATGACTATCAGCAATCCCAGCTTCACACTCATCTTCCTAAGAGAAGAATTAGTGGCAACCAGGCAAGAGCTTTAGGCCACCTTCCTGTCTGGTTCAGCTTGGAAGCTTCCTTCTCTAATTACAACATGCCACAAAGCTAAAAAAAACCTCATATGCAACCTGGGACAGGCTCCTAGAAGTATCTGATTTAAATCTAGGTCTTCCCTGGATGGGCACAGATGGGTGGATTTGTGACCTCTGTTCAAAGAGGAGGAAAGGTGCCAAACGCTGGCAGGGAGAAGCCTTGGCCAGATGGGTGGAAACCCAGCAAGACTAACTGAGATGAACCCTGTCCCCAGAGGAGCTGTGGGCTGTGAGAGCTGCTTTGGGGTATAGCTGTTCCAGAGTGCAGACCACACATAGAGAGCTCTGAGGAGTCAGCAGCCAGAGAGACCTATGACGCTGCAAACCTCTAACACTAATATAAAAGAACTTCCGGCAGAAAGGTCCTAAACCCTCTCTTCCCCATGGAAATCACAATGGTATCAGCACCCAGCATCAGTATTACGTTCATAGTAGAATAGTAGGATGGTCTCAGTACACTATGATTTGTAACCATCCCTCTGCTGGTTTGCTTTTGCTCATGCATCTCCTATTGTGTGTGAAGGTGTGCAAGAAGAATGTACACAACTTTATGGATATACAGCAATAATCTATTGACTAAACCACACAGAAGATAGCTGGGACTAATGTGCTACTGAATTGCATTTTGGCAGGCACACAAAATGTGTCCCTGCTGGCTTGGCAGTTAGTGCCAAGGGGCAGCCATCAGCTACCATTGGTCCTTGGAACAGGTGGATGCTTGGTCTTAAACCATTTTGACAGCTTTATTTCTTACAGGAAAACAGTTATCTCTTGAGCCCACTTGTTAGAAGCTAATCCTGCATCAATAATTTCACTCCCAACTTTGCTTTTGCTTCCCTTAGCTTGTATGACTTCAGCTTAAATACTCTGTCATAGCTCATCACAATGTCCTCACTAAACTACAAAAAGGTCATGCTACCGTGCCTTGCAAACCTGGGCTTTGGCTTGCAGGCATCCAAATCCCTGGGCTATGAGGTTACGTGTGGCAGAAACATGCCTGAGTGTGGGTGTGTGAGCATGAAGGGGGAGCTTAGCAGAGCCACCCCTTTCCCTTCCTACTAGGTGGAATAGTATTTGCATTCAGCTGTGATCAAAGGCTACATGTGAAATGTATTGCTGCTGTGGTACAGGAGGTTAAACCAGGGAACTAGAATGCTTTCTTTGGCCCTAGATTTCTACACTTTTTTTCTCACAAATCTATGTGAATTCATGTGTTCTCCCATGTTAATAATGTGTGCCTCAAAGGGCTTGTGTTCATGATGTAGCTATAACCTTCTAAAAGAGGATTTGGCTCATTTGTATGCATTTCCTATTAAAGTGCTGGGTTGCTTCTGTGAGCAGGAGGTAGAGCAAGCTGTATGGGTATGCAAATACAAAACCAGATACTAAGTGTTATAGTCTTTATTTACAACAATTTAAGGGCTAGGCTGAGATGCACATCCCTGGTAAAAGCAAGTACTGTTAAGAGATGGAGAAGGGTGTTCTGCCTTCTTTCATGCACTGCTCTGAGGTGGTACAGCTCTGCAAGACCCCTAAAGAGCTCACACAGTACATAGGCAGCGTAGCACTGGGGAACCTACAGCTGGGTCTGAATGACCAAAACTGCATTTTCTTTCCTCCTGCTGCAATAAACCTACTCCTTGCTCTCCCTGTGATATATGGGCAACTCTGTGTGATCCATGGGCTACTGCTTCATGAGTGCAGGGGAGAGAAGGTGAGTGGAGGATACAACAGAAATAAGAAATTAGATTCTGTTACCTTATTATAGTAATTTAGCAGGAAATAGAAGCTTCAACTCAGAATTACCAGCAAGATTTCCTTGAATTCAGTTGGTGATATGAATTAGAGTAATCATTAGACATTTCTGCAGCTTCTTCTGCATTTCCTCTTTATTATTTACTATTAGCTAAATAGTAAGTATTGCCACACAACCTGCTTAGTATGTGTGAATCAATTTTTATGCAATAAAACTGTTGCATACTTTTTTTTTTTCTCAGTCCATGACTCCTTTTTTAGAAAGTCTAGAGATAGCCACAGGTTGATACAGCCAAGTGGCCTCTTCAAGTCAGACTTGAAGTATAACCCTTAAGTGCTGAACAAGGGAATTTTCTTACTTATGCACCCTCGTTCGCTTGGTTTCTCTACTTCTCAGCACTGCTCTTTTTTGAAAACTGTAGGGAATAAACAAGAATTAACCACTAGATGGCTGTATTAAGTAACAAAAGGCCACACATACGTTCTTACTCTGCTATAAACCATACGAAAGGCGTAAGCCAAATCAGTCTTTTCATGGACAAATTACTGCAGATAGGCTAAAGAGGCAGGACAATCCTGCCTGACAAGGCTACTGGCTTTGTAAGCAATCTCGGTTATTCTGTGCACTGGTGGTTCAGTTAAGGAGGGCTGCTGAGTGCAGTGCGGTGCAGCACAGGGCAGAGTTTTGTGCAGAAGCTCTTCACAGCACCAGTTGTGCTGAACAGGACAACTTGGTCAGCACTGACCCTGAGTGCGTAGGTCCTGAGCTGTCCTCTAGTACTAGATCCAGACTAATTCTAAGGGAGGCCAAGGAAGATGCTTCCTGCCTATGGGGAAGTGCTCCTTCCTTAGTTTGAGATGTTGCTGGAAGTCCCTGATATTAACTACTGGTCAGTTTATGGCTGTGCCAGTCATGCTTTTGGGTAGCATACCTTTAGCATCTGTCGTGAATGCCCATTAGCAAATGTTTCTATTAATTTATTATTATTATTTAGATATGTGAAACACAATGTTGAGGATGTACACTGATGTAAAAGCGAGCTGTCAGATATTGAATCAACAGGCTCGGGACTGCTCATCTGGAACACAGGGCACCCTGAGGTCAAGTACTTCCCCTTATTCAACCACACACAATACTCACGGCCGCTCTGTATTTTTAGTTTTAAGCATTTTCTATCTTTAGTATTGGACTGTTCCACCAACAATCAAGGTATAAGCAAAGTTTTGAACCAAAGCGATGCCAGGAAGCTTTGTTGCAATGCTCGTAGTGTTAGTCCAGATGCTGGTGTACTTCTTGCACTCCGATTTGAAGGGATGTCAATGAAAGATTTCAAGCCACAAGCAAAGCCATATCAGTTCTGTACAGCTTTCTGTAAGCAGGTGGAGGTGACAGTTTCCTCAGGAAAAAGGATGTCAAGTCATAAAGATACATGTAGAGAGGCAGCAGGTAACAGTGGGATTTTCTAGGACCTTCTTTATGGGAAAACTGAAGTGTGTAATTAGCAGTGCTTTTCCTGACTGTTGGTGCCCCTGGGGACAGTAAGAATATTAATGGCTCCTTGGGTCACTTTCAGTATCAGCACTGAAATCTACATGAAGTTTAAGAAGATAAGAGATTCCTCCCTGATCTTCTTCTTTTGCAGTTTTAATTAATTAATGAGTATAGAAGACAAATCTGCCTCAGATGTTCTGGAATTTCAGCCCTCAGAGTAATGGGTTTGAACCTGAGAACTTAAAAGTGACACTGGTCAATTGGAAAGCTGTCACCAACCATCTGCCTCCTTCAAGCTGACAATGATGTAGTCCATAAAGAAAGTGCATGTGCAAATATGGGCTGTTTACCAATTCACCTAAAACGCATCATTCCACTTTTTTTCTTTTAGAAAGAAACATGGGTCAAATTTCTCATGAAGGACTGGGAGGCCCCTTTTATAAAATGGAGGGGACATGGAGGGAAAGAAGAAAAAACAAACATTGTTTAATGGCAGGAAGTGTCTTTTTAGGGAAAAATTCTCTCAAGCTCCTGTGCTGTTTTTAGCCTTGATCTCCTAAGCAGAGCACAACAGCTCTTGAAGGACCCATGCAGGCTGCTGTCTGCATGGGACATGTGCAGGCATGCTGCCAGTTGGCCTGAGTGGGGAGGGAGAAAGCCCATGTTCATGCCTCTGGGGAGATGATGCCTCAGTACAAGCATAGAAGGCATCTGCATAGGACTACAGATGACAAGATTGTTACTCTAGGAAGTCTAAATACTTTTTCTTTCATAGTCATCAGGTAGCATTGTCCCATGCTTTTGTTATGGTTAGAAATAAAACCTAGTCTTACACCATGGCAGCTGCAGAACTGGCTGTTCTGGCTAGCAAGAGGCAAGGTGAGGTTGCACACTCACAACACATTCCCCAAAATGTGGAGGGTGCAGTCAACTGGTGCAAGAGCCAGCCCTGCCTTACCCAGCTGAAATGGAACCCCTTCAGTCTGTCCCACATGGAGCAAGGGAACAAAAGCAACTCACCCAGATCCAGCCTTCCCACAGCCCTCCCCAGAAGACAAGCACATCTTCAACCTCTTCCACTGAAAACAGTGGCAGTGAAAAATTGTAAATAGATCAGCAAAAAGCCCAAAGCATGGGTGTGCTCCTAGGTGCAGGGTGCATAAAAAATACTCACATCTGGGTAGGCTGCTAATCACTCTGTGGAAACATTCTTCATTATGCAACAGGCAGCCTTAAATAACCTTCCAGAAAAATGCAAACACTTCTTCCCTCATGACTCCACACCTTCTTAAAGAGGCAGAGAAGCACTAAGAGAGACAGCAGAGACAGGCAGCCACCACGAAGTCCTGTGTGCTTCATAGGATGTCTGTGGTGTGAGGGGTACACCAACAAGAATCACACGCTGGAAAGGCAGGCATCTGGGGCAGGCCAGGATGATTGCTGGGCATGAAGCAGCAGGCTTGTTTGCAGAAAGGAAGATGAAATGCAGAAGGCAGGCCACTGGCCACACAAGCAAGAGAAGCAAGGGTAAAACACAAAATGGCTAGAAGAGGAGCTGGGAGGGAGAATCTACCTACAGAATTTTATCAGCCAGCACTGTGATAACACTCTCACTGTATGACAGTGGCTGTGCCAATCAAGGGTGCTGTCCTAATGCCTTGGCTGGCTCAGGGTTCTCAGCACACCCAGCTTAGTCCCATCACGGTCAGACTGAAAGGAGTCTCTGCAATTGCAAAGCACAGAGGTGGAGACAGAGAGATATCAGAGAAGATGGGGGACCATGTCTGTAGTGAAGCTGTAGAGATCCACCAGTCCTCAGAAGACGGTGGAGCAGAGATAATCATTTAAGAACATCAGACAAATGTGCATGCTGTGCTGCTCCAGCCAAAGCCTACCTCCCATCTTGCATATTCTCACTTTTGAAATAGTCAACGTGATATTTTAGAAGAATACAACATTATTTTCATGTTGCACGGAGAGATGAAGTTGGAGATAAGAACTGTGTCAAAAACAACTCACCCTGAACTAAATAAAGTAAAACGGAGACTTATCTACAAGCATTTGCATCTAAGGTACACAGACATGTGAAAAGCACCTAGATCAATTGCCTGAGGAAAAAGAACTATTTTTATGTGGGAAAGGAAGAGGTTGCATGAATCATGATATACTTCCATCTTAGATTTTGTAGTAGTGAGGTTTCAGAGAGGAGAGATACCATCTAAAAGCTGGCAGAATTTGTTTTAAAAACACGTATCCATGGTAATCCTATATTTTGAATTAAAAAAAAAATAGAAAAATTAACGGTTAGAAATTAGAATAAACCACTTTATTTAGCAAGATAGCTGCACAATCTACCAAATTCTGTCTTGTCAAGTTACATGAAACCTGTGTAGATAAGCCATCACCAGTGGCTAGTTTTTCCTGTGTCTTACTTACAAGGAGTGGGGAGGAGTATGTGTAATTAATACCCAGGGGAAAAGAAGGGGACATCTCTTGATACCCTCATGACTCTCAAATGGGTATTTATCAAATTACATCAAATATGCTTTTGTACTCATATTCTTCTGGATAGAGGAATCTGGAAAGGGTCCAGGCAGCAGTAGAAGAGCAGCTGCCAGGTAGTTTGGTGGTACAGCATCTCACCCACTGCTGCACGCCTGGAGGGGTAGAGGGGGTGGGACAGGGGGACACTCTCTGCTGAGATGAGCCCTTGCATTGCACTGCTGGTGGGCATGGAGGACAGGCTTGTCCAGTCTAGGTGGGTAGTTTTGTGTGATTTTTTTTTGTTAAGATTTTTACATATGGTCTTTGATTAAGTTAGAAGTAGAAGAACAAAAATGGGTATTTGAAGATTGGAAAAAATCACCTGCCATTTGTTCAGGAAACTCAGGTTGTCTGTGACTATGCAAGAGAAGCTTCTGGGTGTGGTGTGACTTATCTTTTCCTGTTTCCCACTGTTATTTATTGAGATGCTGCCTTTTTAATTGCAGTTATTATCTTTATGTGACAAACAGTTCTGGTGACTACATAAATAATGCTATAAATAAGACTTCACTTTTCTCTCAGTGGTATCTTTGGTTCAGTAACTTACATTAGTTATGGAGGAAAGCAAGGTACAATGTAAATATACCCTGTCCTTTTTAGCCAGCCTTTCAGTAATAATGTATTCTACCAGGTAAAGACTTAATGTTAAGGTTTTGAAATTAAATATAATGTTACTGCAAAACACTTGTGTTTTGACAGAAGATAATTTTACAGTGATAAGCTGATGTGTTAAAAAACAAACAAACAAACAACAAAACTCTCTGCTTTCTCTTTGTTCACTCTGATCACAATTTCTCAGGAAAATTTAATTATTATTTTTTTTAATCTTAAATTTGTCATCCCAGTTCCCATTTCAAGGGAATTTCAAAGCTTGGAAATATTTAGACCACAGATGCCCTGTTTCATTTTCTGTGAGGAAGGCTAAACACAGTGCTGCACATTGGTCTGTCCCAAGCCACTGGTACAGCTTATAAATATCTCTGTCCGTGCTTGCACCTCCAGCTCTCTAGAGAGTCATTTTGAGAAAACCTGAGACAGACAAACCAGAATTTAATGTCAGGAAAAGTTATGTCCTTGTGGGTGACTGGTGTGGTGTCAGTGGTTAGAAATTCACACCTAGCTCATGCTTCACTGCACAGTTTGGGTAGGGGTGAATAGCTGGTCCAGGTAGGAGACACACTGCTGGGGTGTTCCTTCCTCCCATGTTGGAAACACAATTGTCTGGGGACTTTCTGAGACATTTATTTTAAAAATTCACAGAAAATGTGGCAAAATCTGAGAAAAAGCGGATTCTGCTGGGCTGTGTTTAGGAAACAGTAGGCAAAGAGATTTTAAGGGGTTTTGCCACACATCCTAAAGACCCTGGGCTGTATTTTGTGTGATGTGGGGGAAACTGATGGAGGCTGCATTATCTTGGTGTGAAAAGAAACTGTAAAGAGCCAACTTTCCTAGCTTTCCACATTGCCTTGGTCATGCTGGAGAACTCAAGAGGAGAGCTTTAGATCCTGCACTCAGGAAGTGTCTGGAGTATTGCTGTGCAATGATGGATGCCCTTACTTGAGTGAGTGTCCTGCTGGGAGCTGCCTCAGTTTACAAACATGCAGACCTCAGGGTGAAGTGGCAGCACTTATGTTTGCTGGAGTATAAAATACATGGAGAGGAGGAAAGAAAAAGAAAATCTTCTAAAGATGAGGTGGCTGGGTGCCCACTGCACAGTGGTGAGCTCTTTGTTCTCTCAGCATGACCAAACCATTTGAGCACCTGGACACTGGTATGAACCAAAACTGAACATGAGAGTCATCTGGTGTTGTTCTTCTTGATAATTCACTCTTCTTAAAGAGGCAACATGGTAATCTCCTTTAGTCATTAACACGAAACTCCCTTTTTGCAAACAATCTTGCAGAAGTGCCATTTAGACTCTCCCCAGACAGTCTCCAGAGAGAAAAATTCCTTTTCAGACCTATCAGGTCTGAATCTGTTGGAGAAAAATGATCCTGAGGTGTCCTCAGTCCTGCAACCTATACTCCTTGGAACTGAAAGTGACATGGAAATCTGAGATAAAGAATATTTCTCTTGAGAAAAGGCATTAACAGGCTTTCCATGGGTTATCTCCAATACCAGCTCCAACACCAGCTCACCAGCTCACCACTGAGTGGGGTCAGGACCCTCAGAGAAATATTCCTTGTACAACAAGAGGCTTTAAGTTCTCCTTTGGGGAAGGGCTACCCAGTGCTCTATCCAGGTCTGCTGTCATGTATCTTGCCTGCTGTGTAGCAACACCAAGCCTGGGATCCCACTGGGAAGGACTGCTAATAGAACACATGATGACTGAGAACAGACTGGATCCAGAATAAGCTGTCTTGCAAAGAGGCTTGGAGATGGATAAGGGGGATGCAGCAACCTGGTCCAGGAGTTGGCGAGTGTAGGCAATTGTAGGTGTGGTCATGCTGACCTCTAGTCACTTCAGAACACCTCACATAGAGGCTGATGATAGTCTATTGTAAATTTATTTAAAATTACTTTATATATAAAATTAAATAATCTTATTTCTTTATAAGATTCCCCCCTCCACAAAAAACAAATATGAGAGCTATTTAAATCTCACATGTCACTTCTTATTCTGACAGCAAATATACTTCTAAGTTCTTTTACTCGTGTCCCTATGTAAGTTTGGGTAACAAATAAATGAATTACGGTTTCTTGTATTAACACTTTCCTCCTGACAGTTTTCAGACACCTGATAGAGGAAACCAATAGCACATTGTTTTCACTTATTTGCTATAGTTGGGGTTTTTTCTTTATTGTGTTTGCAGTTTGTTTAGCCCTTGTACAATACATTAATTGAGTAGAATGAAAAATAGAGAACATCATATTTTCCAGACTGAGGGACCTAAAGGTCCTTTTCTCAGCTGTGCTGGAGCAGCTCAGTAGCCAGAGTATGGCAGTGAAGCTGGGTGAATGGTGCAGGCACGTAGGAGTAAGGAACTTTTTACATTGCCACATAATGGCAAAACTTGACGGTTGAACTCTAACCCAGCAGCCTGTGTATCATCCATTTGTTCTTTTGACATCTGACTTGTTTACAGCATGAGCACTTCTCTCCCACATACAGGGATCGAAACTGCCCAAAGTCTAGCCAGAAAATAAATGATTACACTTTTTGAACAGACAGATTTGAGAGCAAAATAGGAGAAAAGTTGATTATTGCTCCTTCATTTCTCACTGCTGAGATTTTTTTTCCATTATAGTTTTCTAAGACTTTTTACTGGTACTTCCCAGGTCGCATTGAGGTCACAATTTTATCTTTATTAGGAATATATTTCCACTGCAAAGAAGGTGATTGTCCCTTGATTATGGAAACAAGTCACATCAGAAATAGATAAAAGCCATATAGATCAACTTCTTACTGAAATTCCTTGTTCACATAAGTTGTTTATTCTATCTATTCTATGGTTTACCTATTCTATGTTTTGTTTTTTCTTTTTTTTCTTTTTTTTTTTTTTTAATCTATGGTTTATTCTATTTATTCTATCTCCCTTTATAGCCTTGAAAACCTCAGAGTAAACATGTGGGTCATCTATTTCTCCCAATTTATAACATCATTGTGTGAGCTGGGTACAAATTTCCTGGGCCTTCTCAACTATGATTCAAAGAAGCTAAACATACCAATCTCCATCCCACTTCAAGCAGTGTACACAGAATTGCAGCTCAGTACTTTTCCTTGTCATTTGAGAACATTTCAGATATGGATTTCCACATAGCCCTTGATGCTATCTTTGGAGTGCTCTAGTGCAGTTTCAGAATAAAGATCTTGTTTGCACTTTTTCTTGTGTTTACTTGTCTTTGTTTTACCCAGCTCAAAACAAGAGAGTTTATAGATTAAATACTTACTGGCTCCATATGCATATACAGTTATCTCCTGGTTTTGCTGACCTCTGTAATGTCCTGTGACTACTTTCTGTCTATTACAGGCTTTGCTGGGTTAATTTCATCTGCTGCTGCAATTTTCATCATTGTGGTGTTAAAACAGAGATTTACTCAATCTTTTATACATTAGCAAATATCTTAAAATAGCTTATTGCTTTTTAACCAGGCAAAAGTAAGTCATTATTGGTATGATATAGCTGCACATTCCCTAGAACTGAAAATATTTAGTTACACCCTGAAACATAACACAAAAAGCATGTTAATAAAAAGAGGTTAGGCACAAACATAGTTCCAGCAGCTGCACTGCAGATGTTATTACATACTGAGCCTTCACTGTAGAGAATAATAATATTTTAAAAAACCCAGTTAAAACCTGTCTATTACTTCTATATTTCCTGCTGGACTTTGAAGAGAGCTTAATTCTAAGTTCTTTCCAAATAAAAAGCATTGTTAACTCAAAAGAGTAAATATTGTGGAATTTGGAAGGTCAGACCTTTACAGAGCACAGCAGGACTTCTGCATCTCACTTGCACCCTTAATGCAACAACCTTTGCCTTCTCCAAAGCCTTGGGGAGTGGAGGAATGCGCCCAACTTGGAAGTTAACATGAGAGAGGGGGAGCCGTGAGGCAGAAACCTTGTTGCAGTGCAGAATGAAACCACAGATACCTCGGGGAGTTGGTTGAGGCTGGAAATGCTGTGCCGTCTACAGCATATGTGGACACTTATGTAAGTGAACATATAGCCACACAGTGAAATGTGTAATAAAGCTCTGCACATTGAAGACCAGCTTGATTTTGGTCACAGCTGTTGGCAGGTTTCTCTTCTAGGGGAGGAGGGTGAACCTAGATCAGAGAATGAACATGTAACAGTGAGATAACACTGTAGATGACCCTGTGGTTGTAGTCAACTTGCCATGTGCAGACACATGAAAAATCAAAATAGTCTAGAAAAAAAATGTATCATTCTAAGGAGGATGGAGCACATAGCAGAGCCCAGAGTGGAAATCTGATGTAGTCCCAGTGCAAGTGAGATGAGCAAAGGTTAAAGGTCTGATGTAACAGCAAACTGCCAGAACTAGAAGTAGGTTATTTAAATAATAAAATTCCAGTGATAGGAGGTTCCACCTTAATAGGTCTTCCCTAACGAGTGTCTAGAAGAAAAAGCAAGAGGAAGAATCTTATGGTGATGAATATGTTAAAATTGACATTCACATACACTCAGGTTTGTTTGAGCCTGATGGGGCCTGAGCTACCCGTCTGGTGTAATGCATTTTGAACTTTAGTGGTGCACTCTACTGATATGACTCAAATGCACAGGAGCGCTGGCAAACACCAGAGGTTTTCCTGCCTCCAAGCACCTGACCTGACACCAGCCTTCAAAGAGAACAGTTCTGCCAGGGATCATCATTCATTGCCCTATCACCACCACCCAAACTTCCCTTTTTTAAAAAAAGAACTGTGGAAATGATGAGCTTTTTCTTTAGGCAAATATAGATTGGTCTAGAGATGCACATGACCGTGGAAAAGCCAAGCAATATCATCTTTTTCTGTTAGACTGTACATTAATAATATGTAAATGAAAAATAATGAGAACTCTTCCCTCCAGTAAAAATGTCTTGTCTACATTGCAGGTAATAATTTCCAGGGTAAATAAGCTATAACCCATCATGCTGAAATATCAGTTTGGCTACTTTTCTTGCATTTTAAGAGGTTGTGCATTAAGGATCATGGCAAAGGCTAGGACACCTAATTCCCATTAAACTGTACCCAGCAACCAAGACATCCAACTACTTAAATGCAACGTCCAAACAACCAGGTCTATATAGACAGGTATCCCTTTGTGGCATGAGGATTGCAACAGCAGCAATTTAAGGTGCATCTTTTCACTCCAGAACATATAAAAGGAAGAGATGATTTTTATACAATAGCTGGCCAAATCCCCCTTCTGGTTAACCTACAGATTACCTGGAGTAAAGGTGAAGAATCCAATTGAACTATTAAAGTTTTACATGAGTATAAATGTTACTGGAGTTTGCAGTAAGATGTTTACCAGGTGTCATTACAGTGTGCACTCTTCTGTCGACAGTGTCAGGCAACAGGAAATGAAACAACATTTAATCTTACAATATTTTTGAATCCTGTAACAAGTAATGTTGCTAAGTGGCAATTCTGACTGGGTGACCTCACGATATGCCATACTTCATGCCATGACCTAATTCTTCTCCACTGTACTCAGCAGCATACCTGGGAAGTCAGTAAGAAATTTATTTCAAAGTGCAAAACCATCACACAGAGCTGAGTTTCTGCTTGTGTATCCTCAGCTCCATGGTTTTGATTTACGTTGTAAATGAGAAGGGGATTTTAACCCCTTCTTGTGATGTGCCACCAAACAGTCCCTTAAAAACAAAACAAAACAAAACAAAATAAAAAACCAGTACCAGCTGGGAATTGGACAATCACAATGTGTATATGTATGAGCTCATACAAATCCCTATACATGGAGCCACAAACCAAACAAAACCCATTTCCCTCCTCCTAGTAATTCACCAGGGGAAATCTGACTTCCTGTCCAACACCATGGATATGTAATGCTTAGGAAAAAAAAAAAAAAAAAAGATGGGATGGGGAGAAAAAGACAAATTAATAACAAGAGTTATTGCTATCAGAGATTGAGGGTGGTGGGCGTGGTGAGAGGTTATGATGTATGTAGCATTATTCACTTTGGCGAGGCTGGAGGAGGGGGTAGTCTGTATAGCATATTGTAGGCTGTCTTTCAGTATTAGACACAGGGAGTTTTTAAAAAATTAACATTAGTACAAGAAGATGTCATCATAAAACTCCCATGTGAAATTACTTGCTCTTATTATAGGTTTCTGTTTGACAGACATTCTATTTATTTAATTAATTATTCATTAATTTATTTTTAGTATATATGTATGTGTACATACAGGTTTTTTTGTAATAGACATCACTTTGACAAATGAGAGGCAATCCCACCAAGGTGACTAGGTTTCCTACAGCAGCTATTTGGTGTAAAAGGGCCGTGAGAGCTCTTTGCAGGGCTGATGTGTTACCTGGGAGGCAGTGATAGGACAACCATGGCTCTGGTCAGCTGGCAGCAGTAGTTGGCTGCTAGATCACAGGGGACTGACCAAATTGGCTCAGCTATTGCTATTGCTATCACTGGTCATGTAACGGCCATAGCTGACAGATATGGGTGATTTAAATCTTAGCACAAAAAGATGTCACTCTACAGCTCTGGGTTTTGTAGGAAAATGTTTTTGTTTTCCATTTTTAAGTAAATTTAGACACATCTAGAGAGTGGGATTGTATAGATTCTCTTCCCCCTCTACTCTGCACTGGTGAGGCTTCACGTTGAGTACTGTGTCCAGTTCTGGGCACCCCTGTTCAAGAAGGACAGAGAGCTACTGGAGAGAGTCCAGTGCAGAGCCACCAAGATGATTAAGGGTGTGGAGCATCTCCCTTATGAGGAGAGGCTGAGAGAGCTGGGGCTCTTTAGCCTGGAGGAGACTGAGGGGGGACCTCATCAATGTATATAATTATGTTAAGGCAGAATGTAAGGAGGATGGAGCCAGATTCTTCTGAATGCCATCCAGTGTTAGGTCAAGAGGCAATGGGAGTAAGTTGGAGCACAAGAGGTTTAGAGTAAACACAAGGAAAAACTTTTTCACAGTGAAGGTGATGGAGCACTGGAACGGGCTGCCCAGGAGTTTGTGGAGTCTCCTTCTCTGGAGACATTCAAAACCTGCCTGGACACATTCCTGGGTGACCTTATTTAGCTGATCCTGCTGTGGCAGGTGGGTTGGACTAGATGATCTTTCCAGGTCCCTTCCAACCCCTAACATTCTATGATTCTAAGACAAGATGCAACGAAGCCCAGAAACTGCATGCCCAAAAAAGCTTTTTCTGAAGTACAATCTTCCACATAGGGAAGTCTTAAAAACATGCACCCCTAATACAAGATTAAGACAGTCTATAGCACATGCTTAGACATCAGGATGAAAGATGGTTGGCAAAATGGCTATCATTCATGATTTAATCAATCACATAAAAAGTAGATATTAAGTCATTCTTAGGTCTACACTGACTCCAACAAATTCTGGGGACATACTTTTTAGCAAGGCCTGTTTTAACAGGACAAGGGATGATGGTTTTAAATGAAAAGACTGTAGATTCAGACTAGATAAAAGGAAGAAATTTCTTACAATTAGGATGGTAAAACACTGACCCAAAGCAGTGGTAGATGCCCCATCCCTGGAAATATTCAAGGTCATAGATGGGGCTCTGAGCACCTGAACTAACTAATGATGGACCTGCTTACTGTAGGGGATGGACTAGCTGACCTTTAAAGGTCCCTTACAATCCCAAGTATTCTATGATTCTATGAAAAGTTTTTCATTTCCATTTATTGTATTCTTACTTGCTCCAGGACATCAGTGAGCCTGATGAAATCTGTACACCAAATTTGCATAGCAAGAAACTCATGAACAGCTTATCATATAAGACATCCTTACTTAAATAACTACTTCTCGATAACTTCAGGTACAGTGCACCTATGAGGTCTGCTTGCAGCAAAGGAGTATCACTGCAGACTGTGTGTCCCCTCCACCT
>JAOEGS010008297.1:0-10931 GCA_025447755.1 Corythornis vintsioides
GAGGCTTGGGTTAGAGACCACTTGAGCAAACTGGACATCCACAAGTCTATGGGCCCTGATGGGATACACCCACGAGTGATGAGGGAGATGACAGAGGTTACTGCTAGACCACTCTCCATCATTTTTGGAAGGTCCTAGAGAACAGGAGATGTGCCCGAGGACTGGAGAAAGGGCAATGTTGTCCCAGTCTTTAAAAAGGGCAAAAAGGAGGACCCAGGTAACTACAGGCCCATCAGCCTCACCTCCATGGAGTTGCTTTCCAACAGGTCAGTCCCTAACCTGCACTGGTCAATGACTTCAGGACTCTACACTTGCCCTTGTTGAACTTCATTAGGTTCCACTCCACCCAACTCTCCAGCCTGTCCAGGTCTCTCTGGATGGCAGCACAGCCTTCTGGTGTGTCAGCCACTCCTCCCAGTTTGTGCTATTAGCAAACTTGCCAAGGATACGCTCTGACTAACAGAAATGCACACAGGGGTACCAGAAAGCTATAAACTAAGTAAGCTTTCCAAACTATAGTTTAACTTTTATAGAGCAAAGTGTTTTACACAAAGTTCCAAACAATTACTCAAAAGAGAGCCTAGTATAAAAAAAAAAACAAAACACCCAGCACATCAGCAATTGAGCTACTTTCCTTTCTGTCAGCTTTTTTCTTAAAGCTATTAGCTTTGTCCATCACATGCACCAACAAACCTACAAATCTTTAGTGCTTCTACAGGTCAGAAAGCAGTCTTTGTAAGCTGCTATTTAAGTAACAGCACCTCATTAATTCTCCTGCTCTATGATCTCAATCAATATCTTAGCAGGTATGGCACCAAACACAGTTTCTCTCTTGCCTCTCAACAAATTCACGAAAGCAAATAAAATTCAAACAGAAAGGGGAAGAGAATGACTAGACCCTCACACTCCTGCCTATCAAAACTCTTTCACCAGAAAGATCCTGGGCATGTTTCCCATTATGATCAGCTAGAGCAGCTGTTAATTTATGGAAACTGGGAAAATCTGTAGTGCTTTTTTAACTTATAACCAGTCAGAAGAGGAAAACAGCCTGAATTTTGTTACTCGCCATCTCTCTGGATACTACCATCTAGGTGGGAATTATCACTCAGAAGAAGTGTAAATGTTGTGAAGCACTATGTGAAACCATGTTCACTAGGATACTGTTGTCTGAAACATTGGATTCGGTGCCTGGTGTGCAGCAAGTCCAATTCTCACTCAGGAGAGACAGTGTTTAGTTATTTCAGGGTTGTGCAAGCCTGGGTGGTCAGTGGTTCCTCACAAATCAAGCACATGAAACAAAACTTTGTGCTACATTTACTACAAAGTTTGTAATTACCAAGTCCACCCTCATTACAATGATTTAATAATTTACACATACTCATACTACTATGACTCCATACTTCCAACACTACACATATTAGGGAAAGGGTCTTCACCTGGGCAAGGGTCTTTTTGACTTAGAGCCAAGGTTTTTAGTATTATAATGAAGCCAGTTCACTTAAGGATAGCACTAATTTTTGTTTAGCTGACAGAACAAAACTACATAGAAAATATATAATCTCTGAATCCATCTGGTTAATATGTTTTCCATGGGTTTTCTTCTTCAGGAACAGCAAATTCTTGATTAAAAGCTCCCAGACTGTCAACACCTTCAGGGACAGTGTCTACAAGTACTTCTGCTCCTCCTTTGTTCAGGCTGATAATAATTCCACTTAGTCCAGAACTATAAAAGTACAGAGATAAATCGAGTAGTCCTCAGACAGAGTTTGGATTAATGGCAAGCTGACTATGAATCAACAGTGTGACCCAGCAGTCAAAGGGCCAAGTATATCCAGGCTGCAACAAGCACAGCATAGCTAGCTGGTCAAGGAAGGTGATTGTCCACTCTATACTGCACTGGCACACCCCCACCTCTAGATCTGTGTGTTGGTTTGGGTGTCTCAGGACAAAAAGGTCATAGAATTATTAGAGAGTGTCCAGAGGAGGGTAACCAAGAGGGTGAAAGTTCTCAAGGACAAGACATAGGAGGAGTGGCTGAGGTCACTTGGTTTGTTCAGCTTGGAGAAGAGAAGGTTGAGGGGTGACCTCAAAGTCTACAGCTTCCTCAAGGAGGGCAGCAGAGGGGAAGGTGCTGATGTCCTCTCTCTGGTGACCAATGATAGGACACAAGAGCATGGAATGAATTTGTGTCAGATAGAACATTAGGAAAAGGTTCTTCACTGAGAAGGTGGTCTGTCAGGGGAACAGGCTACCTGGGGAAGTGGTCAGGACAACAATTTTTTCAGAGTTCAAGAAGCATCTGGACAACACTCTCAGTCATCTGACTTAGTTTCAGGTAGTCCTGTGAGGAGCAAGGAGTTGGAGTCCATGATCCTTATGGGTGCCTTTAAACTTAAGATATTCTGTAAATCTCTAACTACTCTAACCTTGAGTCTAAACCTTCCTTTTTCTAAACCTATTTTTAATTAAACCCTTCTAATCCTGCTCACCTTATACACTCATTACTTCTGACCCTATTAGGATGTTTATCCTAACACAGTAGTAATTGGGAAAGAATCTTCTGGGCTTCCAAGTAGTTCAATGGAAAGCTTCTAGTGACAAAGAAAAATATACTAAGACACAAGATTTATTACATAAGTCATTTAATGGAGAGGTATAATCCTTCTTAATTTTGTACTTTTTATTTGCTTGATTTGAGAGAGGGGGTTTTAAGGTTTTATCCCCTCCCCCTTCAATGCATACTTTGTCATTTGATGTCACATTTGGCCAAGAGCCTCCACTTTCTGAACACCTTTTACTGTTGCTGTTGATTGTGGTGGCCCTGGGTACTGAATAGATGATCAACAGCAGCACACACCCTCCTGGAAGAAGCCCAGCCAGCCTTGTAGGAGCCAATATGAACCCAGGGAAGAAGGCAAAAACAGAAAGCAAGACTGGCAGCAGCAATAAGATTATGGTTCAATGGGCACTGAGGTCACTATTTGACTAAGGCATTCATGGGAGGATACTTGCCAAATTACTCAAGTGGTTACACAGCCTCTCAGTTTGCTGGAAAGAATTTTTCATTTTAATTTTTTTTAATAATTGTAATTAAAAAATACCATTAGGCAGGGTCTAAGCCCAGTAGCATGTTTGGCAAGGCTACTGGGACACTGGAATAATAAGAGCTACCAGATACAGTAATCAGACTCCAGGAGGAGGATGAAAATGGCACTGTTTTGATTGTTTAATTTAAAAGCAGCATATGGGAATTGCTGCAACAAATATGCAGATAGAATTTGCTAATGTACCGTTTATAGGAGTTAAGGAGAACACAATTTCTGAATATTATATAAATTTTAATTCAGATTATCAGTTCGGAATTATTTGGAGTCTGCTTCATTATTACTTCTGAAAAAAAAAAACCCTGTTTTTCTTAGTAAATTTAGATATACAATTTAAGAACTGCATAGTAAACATGAGTTTGATAGTAACAGGCAAGTTATTCTCTCAGTGAGGCCAGAATTTAATCTCATAAAAGGAAACTTGAATGGTACAGGGATTCTCACAGTTTATTAATCACATTTTTAGTTTATGTGGGGAAATGAAACTTTGAACTGAAATCTTTTCCATACACTCAATATAGTGACCATTTTGAATTATATAGAAAATAAAAACAATTTTCTTAGTGGTTCTAAGGGACAAATTGAGTCTCATTCACTGTACCATTTTTTCCAAGCCATGAAAACTTCTATGCCAATAGATGAAACAATTTTGTTCTAAAAGCAAACAGAAGCATGTCTACTTCTTTGGTTTTGTTTGTGGGGGTTTATGTCACCCTTGGTTTTTTTTTTAATTGGTTTGTTTTTGTTTTGCTGTTTGGTTTGTAAAAGGGCCACACATAGCTTTCATTTTTGCAGGGTGCTTTTTAAATATTCTATTCAGTTCATTTTCAAAGGTACTTCCAAAAACCTTTAAGACAGGCTCAAATACAACTAGAATAATGGAGGCAAATATATGTTAGAAGTAGGGCAAGCTTCCCATCACAAGTGAGATTCCTAACTACATTATGACTCACTTTACCTTGTAGAAATAGGGTATCAGAAGGGCAAACAAATCTTGCTTCTGGCTACCAGACCAGTGCAAAGACCATACTAACCACTAGTCCATATTAAGAAAAGGGTTAATTTCTTGTAAAAACCTTGACAGACATTTTAACTATCCCAGGTTATTAGAATACAGTTGTGTGTCTGCTTCTGACATCTTAAGACACCCAGGACTCCAGTGATGACTCCATCTCTGGCTTGCTGTGCTCTAGACCCTGAGACTCAGAAGAGTGCTTTCATTACTAGGAGATCTCACTGATATGTAGTAAACTGATTATCAGTCATGAAAAAAATATACTTTTTGAAAAATGTATGATTTTCTGCTGTGCTCTGCACTGCCTGTAATCAGTGAGTTCTGCTGGAATCCAAGTGGGGAAATTTTTCATCAACATAGGCATATCAATTATGAGAATGTCAGCCCTGTTGGAAGCCAGACTCAAACTATTGTTAGGTGGGCTGTTTATGAGATGGCTGGGGCAAAACAGTAGAAAAAAATGTAAAAATAACTGGAATACCTGGCAGAAAAAGTAAGGTTAAAACTATATACAACCTCCATGCAAGTCCACTGTAACAAAACTGTTCCCTCCCTCATTCCTGCAGTGGGAGTTTGAGGTTATGTCTGTTTTTCCAATGAACTTGCTCTCTCATATACACACACACTTCAGGTATTTTTGAAAATCCTGATGCAGTAACTTTATTGGGTAACATTCTGATGCAAATCAGCTGATTGTAAGAAGGTATTGCCACTGAATCAATCCACCAGACTTGCTAAGAGTGCTTGTACCAAATAACTGCACCCCACCAAAAAAAAAATAATTTATATATACACACTGTAGTATATAGAAAGATTTTATCAGAGATTTAATTACTATATGCTAGAAATTACTTCTTGAGAAACCATAAAGCTATTTGAGGGTCTCTCCAATTACTGACAAGCTTAGGAACATGTTGTGACAAAACTATCTCAGAAAACAAATTTGTTTGTGTTATCAGTATTTTTGTCCAAATATATTCAGACAAATAAACATTATCTCCAATAACTCTGAATCTTTCACTGCCTCCTCTGAATCTACAAAATCTGCAGAGGTCCCAGAAGAACCCAATACAGCTGCTGAAAAAAAATGAAAATGAACACTTTCACTTGTACACTTAGCTCCAGAGCAGAGTGTCTGCCTCCTCTTCCTATAGTTCTCTGCAATCAAACTGGAGCTTGATAAAATATCTGCTTTCTTTACAATGCAATAATATAGCATTGCCATCAGATGAGTTCCAGGAAGTCTAATCATAGCTAAAATCCTGATTACTAGTCTATACAGGGTGGCAACCTAGTTATTAGCCAACAAAAAAAAAAAAAGAGATTTGGTTGGTTTGCTTTGATTTTTTTTTGAATGAAAGAAATCCCAAGTCAGTATCCTAGATAAAGGTATATTGATTCCTAATAATCATCTGGACCAGCAAGTATGAGCACACACCATGCAGGACAGCACAAAGCATAGAGCTCTATAAACAAGCCCATATTACTTCCATATGGCTTTATGAATTATCTTTTCCTTACCTGAGTTGCATTTGAGCCAACATCTGCTTTCTTTTTTATCATCTGTATTCTAGCACATTCCAAAACCCACACACATCTAATATTTAGCAGAACTATACAGCCATAAAAGGACTTTGTTCTGTGCTAGATATAAAAGTAGTAGAAGTCTAGTCAGTGTTCAGCAGCAGAGTTACTGTACAATTCCACATAATTAATCTTAAAAGGGTGACTAGACTTACAGATACACTAGGAGTAAAATACACACCCGAGCTCTACAACAAGAAAATTAGTAGTATTCAAATTACTTGCTTCTTTGCACAGGAACCATTACACAGATAGTGACATTTTGATTTATTCCACCACGCAGTAAAAAGCAACCCACAATTATTTACCCTGCTGACTGCTTAGCCCTTTTCACTGGGTAGAAGGAACTTGCATTGTTTAGTTTATTCAGTGTTAATATTCCACAAAGCAATTAGTAGATTCTTCCTCTGGTGTTTTCAGATCCAAAATCATTCCAATCAATAAGCACCCACAGATCAGCCATTAAGTTTACTCAGTTCTATGGATTCAGTCTGGCCACACAAATGTATTTACTAACTATAACAAGTAATCCCTGTTTTCCTTCTGCAGGATGGATGTAAATTGTCTCTGGTTTTGGATACAAATATTTAAGAGTTCTGTTAATAAAATATCCAAAGAGATTTCACTTACAAAGGTCAGAAAAGAAAAAGTCACTGAAGACTGTCAGCTACTTATTACACATAGCACTTAAAATATTTAAATAATAATTTTATTCCAAATGGTATGGAATACTTATACAAGTCTCACAACCAATTTTTATTAAACATAATTTGGCAGCTTTGTCATTTCTCAACTCAAGGGCTGACAGACTGCTATCAGAACAAGAATGGGGCTGAGGATTTTACTTTATTTATAATCACAAATGAATCTATAGCAGTCCAGCATTAGTTAACACCTGTAACTATAACCTAAAATATACTTACAGGATAAGCTGTTGACTACCATATTTGTTTGCTCTTTAAAAATGAAGTACCTGTACACAAGGCTTTAATTCAGTGTTCTGAATCAGACTTGCTTCATAATTGAAGCCTGACTTCAATCTAAATTATTATTTTGCTCATAAACAAAACATTCTTAATAACCTATGGAAAACTTTATGAAAGGGTAAGGCCTAGAAATTATTCTGAATTTCTCAGTGGATGACTTTCACCTCTGAATTGACCTTTACCCATCATTCATTAAGACAGCCTCATGAGAGGAATAGTGGAATGAATGGAAGGACAATTATCTACTGAATTTTGCTGCCTCTGTCAGCCCTGAAACTTGTTAACAGGGAAAATTAAGACAGGTAACTTATTCAGTGTAGTAATGAGGTTGGAGGTGGGGGGAGAGATCTTTATTCCACAGTAATATTAGTTCAACATTTCTGATGAGTCCTAAACTAATAAGAAATTATAAACATTAACTTATTTGGCACTCTCTGAATTCCTTCGGGCATGAATTAATAGTGAAAATAACTTTTAGTCCACTGTGTGTGTTCAAGGGTACTGAGAAATACTATCATTCTTCCACACAGCAAACTTAGATTGCAACGAATCTCTTCAATAGTTTCAGCAAACATCAAATGAGAGAGTTTTTGGGTTTGGATCAGTTCAAATGCAGGTAATGCACATGGAAGGAACCACTGAATTAAGCAGGTAGCACTGCCTAATGAAAGTGGTACTAAAGTTTGAAAATTATATCTCAGTTTCTTCTAAGAGAAGGCTAAGATGGGATATAAGACAAAACTCAGCTTTTTATAATTATTGCAAAACCCCTGTGGATTTACAAGTGCAAGTTAAGCACACTATCAAGGTCAAATTCATGCAAAATAGCAAATAACAATTTTACTGTATAACATAATCAAAGTCTGTTTCTAACGAAGCATTGAATAGACCTATTTAAGAAAAAGGGAAGCTTCTAGAGTTTTCAGCATTCAATTAGCCCTGCACTACATATAATTCCCTTCCCTAGCCACAAAAACTGGACACTTGGCTGTGACAGATCTGATCTTTTGGAATATGGGAAAGCAAAGTACTCATTCTTTCAGAGCACAGCTTTATGCCTACATAAGGAATATCAACATATAGTAAAAAAGTGCTATCTAAATCTCACTGTCCTATGCTGTTACAGTACCATTCACCTGAGCACTGTTAGTTGCCATCATCTAATGCATGATGGATTTTGGAAGATGGATTCTCTGTCTAGTGCAAGCAGCTGCCAAGAAGCTGACACTTTGGAAGCTGTTTCAACAAACTAAAAACTGCCTAAGCAAGTAATATGACCTTTTGTGCAAGATGGATTAGAGCAAACAGGATTCTGAGAATTCTGTATTTTTATTAACAGGAATGGGAGCAGTAACCTTGGGATCCTGAAATCATATTAACCAACGTGCAGACTACTTTCCCCCACCTCTTGGGACAGCTCATTCTGTTCTGAGGTGACTAATTCTCTATGTGCTCAACTCATTTAACCCTCCTAAAAATAGAAGACCAAGTATATCTGGAGACAAAATAAGCTTAAGGACATACTAGTGTGTTTCAACTCAAGATTAGTTTTCTGCATATGAGAAGTTGAATGCAGTCTCTGTTAAATAAATAAAAGTAGAAACGTTTGCTAATTCACCATAGGTCATATACCTCTACAAAAGAAATACAATTACAATTTAGATATTGTTTCATCTCCTATAAAGGAAAAACAACCTAACATAACCTAAGAAATACTCTGGGCCCTGACTGTATTTTCTGGGTAAATAACTATTTACATATACAAGTACTTCCTTACCACACACAAAAAAACCACCAAACTGTATCATTATAAAGTAGAACAAATTGTTGAAAATACCACATACATAGAAGCAAAACTGACAATTTCCTCATACATGCTGAAAAAACCAAAAATATAGTACTACATAAGAATTAGAGTTAGACTTAAAAAAAAACCAAGCAAAAACACCCAAAGGTTTTACTGCTGCTATAATTTGCCAAAAACACCCCAAAACTAATGAGGGTTAAGGGTTAACTCATGGAATTGCATTTGGATGCTGTCAAATAATAAAGTATTAACCAGAAAAATGTCTACATATTATAGTATTCCCTCTCCAAAAGAAATCACTATGCTAGTCCTGTGAGTAAAGACTAACTATATTAACATCATTAGTATCAACTAAATACCAAAAATTATTAATTTTCACATAGCTGCTTTTCTGAATGCACTGGCTCTGTTTAAATTGGATCTGCTTTTTTCACATGGTAATTTTCTAACACAACTTGTGAGTTTAACCAACCACCAAGAGGCATTTGAACATTAAATAGCTAAGGGACAGTGTGGAGACTTCCAGGTCTAACAAACTGCCTTCATGAAGCAGAATTTGGGGAAGAACTTCAGATAATTTGCCAGTCTCATTGTCATCATTGGAATTGACAGGTTATATTGTCTGGAAGTGAAGAGTTTTCAAGCTATGATCATAGTCAACAGCTACTAAATATTTCAAGTAGCTAGGACTGAAAAGAATACCTATTTTTTGCTTATACATCTGAAGCCATTATGACAATAGTACCAAAACACACTTTGGGATTTACTCCAAACACTGACAGCCTGGAAATATTTATCTTCAGATTATTTAGATTACAGAAGTGTGATTTTACCTATTTTTTTCTATTTAAAAAAGCAGGCACAAGGGAAGTGGAAGGCTTGCAGGAATCCTGTAATGAAATGCTGATCTGCAGTCAGGTGCCATGTTTTAATCTATAGCACTAATGAATGGAACAACATTCCTCTTTCATGTGTTGTATATAAGTAGAATCATGTGGGCTATATGGAAGCAAAACCTTTGGCCTTGCTAAATAAAGCACACACAATTTAGAACTTCTGAGATCTCTTTTGAGAGTCTTTGTGGTTATCTTGTCACAATAACCTCACGCTATATATAATATAAATATTATATGTAAAATGTGTTCCTTATAGTCTGGGTCCTTTGACAATTTCCTATTCTCATTAGTTTCCATTGGGCTCCAAAACAGTACTTCTCAGGACTGTAAATTTAGCCCATGACCTCATGAATTTTCCCCTTCCTTAAAGGGAAGGAAAGGGTCATCATAAAACTCAGGCAAGTTCATAACAAAGTTTTAGCAGTATTTTTGTAAAACATGATCTTATATAAGAACCCCTGGAGCAAATTTGCCATTCAGAAAACAGATTACCAATTTAATTCTTTGATTAATTCCTTGTGTCTGCTACAAGCAACTCAATCTTCAAAAGGAATAGAAAAAAAACAGAGCAGATGGACAGCTCCCAGATACAGCAAAACTGCACAAAGGCAGGACAGTAGCTTCATTCCCAAAGTAATCTTAGACTTCCAAGCATAAGCAGAAGTTCTCCTTGCTATAAGGAGATCCATTTTAAACACAAATAACTTTTTTTTTTTTTTTTTAGGATAACGGGATCTGAAAATATTCTTAGTCACAAAACAGATTTGCTACTTCAGTTCATGTCTAAGAACATGAGTACAGTGGATAAATCCATCTAGATTCCTGCCTGCTATGTCAAGGTTTATATTCTTTTTTTGATCCAAAGAACTGCTACTACTGCCCACGATGAAAAGAAATTCCAACTTACTGGCTATACAAACTAAACCAAAGCAGTCTGCATTCTACTCTTTTTGGTACTATAGACCATAAAAGGGGAGTATTAGGCAGATAATTAGGAACAATAACTGCTTCCATCTGCTATAGTTTCAGAATATTCAGATCCCATCTTATGCTTCAGCTTTGCTAATATCCAGCATTCAATAAGCTTTAGGATCACCATATTAATCAGCACTGTAACCAGCTAAGCATGTTAACCACTGGACTGCAAGCAGAAAGGGGACCTGATGAATCCTTCATACATGCCAAAGAAAGCAGTACTTAACCATGGAAAACAAAAACCTCCTTCAGGATCTTTGAAGCACTTCTCTTTAGTTCACAATGTACCAAGATCTTTTAACAGCTACTATGTTAAGAACATCAAATTAAAAGTTAAGTGGAAATTTCCAAATGGGCCTATGAGAGCAATTTATTTACTATTTAGCAGCAACACTCTAAGGTACATTTATAAAAAAGAAGACTGTTGATGGAAGGTCTACAACTGAGAATTTCCACATTACTTAAATCAACATACCTTGGAGAACAGCTCTATGGACATCAAATCACACAGATGTTTAATTTTGTATTGTTCCAAATAGTACTCTTTTTTAAAAATTATATTTA
>JAOEGS010008297.1:19894-40720 GCA_025447755.1 Corythornis vintsioides
AAGACATGCCCAAAGTTTTAGAACTTTTTCCTGAAAAATTTAAAAAAAATAAAAAAAAAAAAAAAAAAAGAAAAAGAAAAAAAGAAAAACCCTACATCCTTTACAAAACACAAACCAACTTTCCTATAATGTACAATTATCATGGCATTGCCTTTAACAGTTACTTTGCTCTTATTCTTGCTTTTACCTTGATTCCTGTCTAGTAACCAAAAAAAATCCCTGAATATGAAATAAATGTAAACAATTATGTCCATGTCACTGTAAATGTGACTTTACAGAGCACAGCAGCAATGAAAATTTTCATTATTGCTAGTTCAGACAGATTTCAATTACCACTCATCTAAGAAAATCAACATGGAAATCTCTTCTACTTCATCTTTAAGTAAATGGTACAACTAAATCCAAACCATACAATGCTGTAGGCACCATCCATCAGAAAATAAAAGCTGCACTGAAAACCTGCTTTTCAAATTTGGTGCTTTATATAATGTTTTCTGAAACTATTTCCAAATGAAATACTCTGAAAAGTCTTTGAATCCTGATGCTAGACTGGCCAAAAGCAAACACCAGCCAAAAAAACCCCCTCACATCCAACTTCATTTAGTCAGCCCCAAACCAAATTTCCTCTCAGTCTAATAGTTGTTTTGGAATATATTTCTATTTGACAATTGTTCTCCTCAAGAAGATCAATATGTCAATATCTATTTTTCTTAATATTACACAAAGAAAAAAAAAAAGAAAGCTTTCCATTCTGGATCAGAAGTCCTGTGCAAGGTGTAGAATGTAATAAAAGTGGAGTATTATAACAATTTTCATGAGATTGTTGTTTATCAACCTCCCCCCCCCCCCCCTTAGCCCACACCCACCCTAATATATTTCTACCACAAGTTTGCTCTCCACTGGAAGAAATTAATTTCAGCATTTCTAATAATCAGTAGAAACTCAAAGACTTTTTAATTATTTTTTTTAAACAGTTTTTATTTAGTAAATACAATAATATTTTAAAAGACTAAGATTCAACATAATCTTTTTTCAACTATTAACACATTGAGAGCTATCAACTGCACTATTTGTATTAGAATTCCTCTCCATGGATGTTAACACATCAGCTTACACAAGTCAGAAAATATTTCCTTTCACAACAAAACTGAATTTCAAGACTATCACTGTTGCTGTAACAAAAAGACCTGCTTTCCAAGCTGTAGGACACAAGACTGATCTTCAAAGGTGTAGTTATTTTATTGCCAAGTAAAAGTGACACTGTGTAAAACATGAATAACCCATTAGCAGCTCAGAGCTAATGCCGGATAAAATGCACTCAAGTGTTTTAGAGTCAGCATCCTTAGTGCTTTGTCACTTCCAAAAGGAACTGAAAACATTTTTTAGCTCACTAAAACTACCTAGTTACAAGAGAAAACTTGAGGATACCCAAACTCAACTCTGGATTACTTCGTCATTTATGAGTCTGCTTTTTCTTTTCTTTAAGTTCCAGACAGTTTACCTCTCTTGGGCATTTCCTTACACAGGGATGCTAGAGAAAGGACCTTCAGAGAAAATATAATTACTTCAGGAGGAAGATTAGAAGACCACCAATTTGTATTTGCTGCTGATTCCTGAAGAAAAATCAGGGTGTGTGTCTGAAGCATCTAAACGCTGCTGCTTCCATTGGCAGAAGTAACAAAGCAAATATAAGACAAAACTAGTTATGCAGTCATTCTGACAGTGTAATATAGGCACTGAGATCAAACAGCCTTCTTGGTGAATGAGTGGAAATTAGTCTTTTAAACCTAGCCCAACAGAAAAATCAAAATATAAAATAAGGGAACTCCCTACATTTATGCAGGTTTTATGCATGGAAAAGTTTATTCTTGACTCTGCCACAAAGAAAAAAAATAATTCTACAGCACTTATGCAGAATAAATGTGCACTATGGCTGTTAAATAGTGAAATGTAATTGATCTCTCTGCAATCTTGAGGTAGTATGCAAGCTTATGAAGTGATAAATGCAGAGCTGAAATATTAAGCATACCCATTAACCCAGAATCATAGGTTAATTTCACATATCAAAAGTCACAGAAGAAATGGTTATTAGTAGCAGCGAGAATGTACTCAAGTTGAACACAACCATCACAAATTGTATGGAAGTTAATTTCTGGTCACCTTCATTTGATACTTTTAACTACAGACTAAATTATATATGTTCCACAATAAATAAAATAAGAGTGCTTCATAAATAAGCAGCATGTGAATCTGTCCTGTCCACATAAGCAAGGGCAAAAGGCAAACAAGAAAGCAAGTCAAGAGATATTTAATTGGCATCCCATGGAGATCTTGGCTTCTGCTATTCAGAAGCTCTGAAAACTACTTTTTTTTTTTTTCACATAAATATTTAAAGGGAGACAGGATCAAAGCCCTTTCCATTTTGCAGGTATCTTGCAGCTTTCATCCTAACTAAATACAAAAATAGTTAGAAATTATATACTGAAATGGCATCCAGAATAATTCTTCCCCAGAAAAAGGCTAAGAGTGGAACCATCTAATCCAATTAGAGGCACCTGGTGGTATGACTGGTAAACTCTAAAGAATTAAATCCAAAGTGGCAAACATCCAGCAGAGACAAATTAGTGTGCAAGACAGAGAAATGTGAATTTTTAGACTCAGATGGTGAGGACCTCAAATGGAAAATACTCAAAATATTGAGTCTTTCCCCCTCTGCCCTTCAGCCTAAACATTCAATCTAAATTTCTTTATTTGAAACCATGAAAGTTTGCCTTTCAACTGAGTGTACCTTGTAAACTATACCCATGAGTTATATCCAATTTTTTTTGTGTTCCTTAGTTCATTAGCAACTCCTGTGTATTCTACCTGGATAATTCTCAGTCACAGACTGCTCTTATGATACACTGCCTGAGCTAAGCAGAGCTCTCTTACAAGATCTTTTTCAGAAAGTTAATTGAGAATCAATTATACAACTGGATAAATTCTGGAGACATTCCAAACACACCTGAATCTGTTCCTGGGTGACTTGGTCTAGGTGATCCTGCTCAGGCAGGAGGGTTGGACTAGATGATCTTCTAGGTCCCTTCCAATCCTTAACATTCTGTGATTCTGTGACTATAGATTTTATGAGGCTTGAAGGAAGCAATGAAAGTTAAAAACTAGAATGACAGAAAAAAAAAGTACCTAGAGGAATGGAATGAGCTCCCCTGCTGAGTCTCTCTAAATGGAGCAATATTTGAAATTAATTCCATTGTAAATAACTATTGCTACATTTATAATTGTCATTTAAATTGCCACAGCACTGCCACTTGGTGTATAAAATGTGTTTTATGACACCTCCAGGCAAGAAAAGAAATGCTATATAATTTTACCATAGCTCCTGTTTCTAAAACAATTTCCTACAGAAATTCATATCCCTTTATTTATGTATATGTTCAAACCTTTTCTTAATGCTGAGACAATTATAACCAGCAGAAAGGTAAAGTGTTCTCCAGCACCAATCATTTTCAGGCAATAGCACTTAAAGATTGGTGATGCTTAGAATCTCCACAAACTCATACTAATTTTGACTTCAGGAGAATAATCATACCGAGGAAATGGAACCAAAGTTACCCTTAGCAGTCAGAAATCACTTTCATTTCCAAACTGAGAAGTACATGAAAATAATCTTGTTGAAAGAGTTCAGTCAGATTGAAGATGTCAAGGTACTGAAAACTAAGTACTGAGAATCCCTTACAGTGGCCACATTCAGCTCCCAAGCCCAGCTTATTTTAGCTCACGTCCCATTAGACACTTTTTACATGAAACAGATGTCCAGAGATGGGGAGATGAAACACAAACCCTACCTGAAATTTTGAAACTGAGCATATAGAAAAGGATGACAATCTGTTCTTTTTGTCCAGGGGTCCAACTATTGCTATCCTGATGGAGCTGTGGAGGGAAACTCTACCCAGAAAGAAAGCTTTTCACCAGCCTGGAAAGGAACAAGAGCTGCATCTCTCAGAAGGGATGACAGTGTTTAAAAGACAATTATATACCTTTGAAAGTACAATGTCAATAGGTCAGTTATTTTGTGTTTCTTGATTTCTTCTTCTACTATACACAGTGACCAGATTAGAAACCAGTGTCTAAGAGATGACACCCACTGCACATTTATGTTAAACTTATCACTAAACATGATGCTATTAGTAAAAAGGTTAGTTTGGCTAATGCTAAAAGTGAGATATTTCCCAGCTTTATTTTCCCAGTCCTCATTTCTTCTCATTACCCTTTCTGTTTTCTTTATTTCAGTACAAATCACAATTATTTCAATTTAGCATTACAAGTCTTTGGAGACTGTAACAAGTCTTTCCAGTTACTTATTAACTGTTCTTTAGTAAAGCTGTTTTAGACTTATTTTCCTTAAATTCCTTTAATTTTCCATTAGGAAAAAAAATCTAAGTATTTCATGACAGCTTTACTTTTTTTCCACTTAGATTATTTAACAACACAGAAGCGACTAAATCATTACTTCCACTTAATAAAAAAATGAATAGCTATTTATTCTATTTAACACAGGATTTCATGGGACAAAAATGTAACATATATTCTGAAAATGTGCAACTAACATGGGATACTCTAAGCATCTACATCCAAAAATGGAATTGAGGGAAATGAAACTGACTTGAAGTAATATTTGGAAGTCATAAAACATCCTATTTTTCAAATTGCCTCTGAAGTTTTCACATCCTCATAAGCAAAAGGGAGGTTTACTTAATATGTTTTATGTTTAGTAATACCAAAGAAAAATAATTACTTCAGTACTGACTCAGTGGTAAATCATAGGCTTGCTGAACAAGAAAATACTGATTCTTTGTCCCCACTTCATAGATGCGTCTCAGCATAAACAGCCATTGACATGCTTCTGCACAAATCCTCCTAAAATTCTCCTCTACACATTACTTCCAAACCTTTCATTATTTTCAGGCTCATCAAGAATACAACCCACCATACACACCCCTTTTTTTTTTTTACTTTGGTTTGGGTTTAAGTGACTTGAGCTGTGTCCAGAGTTGGACACAGGGAATCACTGAGTAAACCGAGTTCCTTCCTCAGCTCTGGTTTCTGACAAGCACAGCAATCATAACATCCTTACTGCCAAGACAGTATCTCTCTCATCAATCTTATCTTTATCTGCCTGTCAAGGAGAGAATGGAAACATAAAGCACCACTTTGTAGCTACACAGATAAAGCTTATCAGTGACTTGGAAAAAAAGCCACCACCAAAAACACACCACACCAAACACACCAGCTAAACCCAAAACACTACCCAGGGGGATAAATCTACCTCAAGAGGCCTGTTGGTGGTCATTAGTAGCATCTTCTAAAAAGTCTATAAAGATTTCCAAAAATCTGCTGTTACAAGGAGATAAAGAGTTTACTGAAGCTTACATTTCACCTCAGAAATCTAAAAATTCTCCTGTACACATGCCATTCATGCAATCTACAGCATATGCAAATTAACCTGTTATAAGGAGCTGTTATCAGATAACTATTTGCAGGAGCAAATTGTTCCCACTATCAATTACTTAACCAAATGCCCAATAAATTCTATTTGGGGCATAAGGAACTCCTCCATTATAGTAGGGCTTCTTCATAAATGTTTCTTTACAAAACTACAAGATCACGGTATCATTCATTTGCAAATGAGCCACCAATCCACAGAGATCTGCCTAGTACCTACTAAGAAGCTTGTGACACCGTGGAGGTTTTAACTGAGTTCTCTCATTCTCAATACTCTAACAACTAGACTCATCCTCCATGTTTTATTTTCAATAAGAAAGAAGAAAGTTAAGTGATACTAAATGTCTTCTGTGTTGAAATTTCTTTTTAATAAGCATTAACCAAAATACACAGCAAGTACATCACCCTTATGCACAAGGTACAAATGGAGCTCCTAAATCTCAACTGCAAGTACCTTGGGGGGAATATTGCTGGAGCTTGAGCATTCGTTCATTATAAAAACTGATTAATCTTTTCCTTCTTAAAGCCTTAAGGATATTTTCAGATTCTCCTTTCCCAGAATTGGGTTACCTTCACTTCCTTCCCAGTAATTATCTTAATTTAAAATAAATTCAAATAGAGCATGAGGAAAAGTATTTCAGCAATACATGGCCTGCATGTGGAAACATCAAGGGAATCAGAATCAAGCAAGAGACAAACTAAACCCTTCTAAAATACTAAACAGAAACTCATATGGGCTTCCAGAACTGAAAATAAAATGCTGACTGTTACCTATATTCACTACTCCCTTGCTGATTGCCTTAATAAGTTTTGACAGAAATAATCTACAATTATCAATTGTGATGAACTACAGCAGGAGGGAATTTCCTTTTGAACCCCTCTGCACCAACAGAAAGGTGACATTTCATGTACAGGTCAGGCAAAAATATCCATATACACACAGATTTGGGATGCAGTCCTTGTCCTGAAGTAACTATGGTGTACCAAGTGTGAAAACCAGAAGAGCTGTTGTTAGGCACAGAAAGGCAGAGCCTGACAACTAATATTGACTCCTCAGTCTGTAACAGCTACACTGCTGCCACTTCTAAAACATCCACAGATGTTCCAGGCAGCATGCCACCCATCTAGATGATGTATTGCATTTGGACATAGTTTGCCTGGACACAAGACAACAGTACAGTGAACAAGGGATTATAAACCATTATTTTATTTTAGGCATAATTCTTGAAGAAGAGAGTGAATAGCAGCCTTTCCTCTCCTGGGATGAGCAAGAATTACAAAGGGAAGGCACCTCAGGCAGCCCCACCTAAGGATAAGTAAAACACATCTTTAGGGTAAGGAGAGAAAGTTTATTTTGCCTGTTTTGTAACCACAATTGGAAACACAGTAGAGAATGACAAAGGAATAAGAAGTTGGTACAGAAAACAGCAGCTGAAAATCCACAGATAAGACTTGACATATCAAAAAAATTAAAACATCTTTATAGCCAAGAAGTTTCATCACTTGAATTTGCCTGTAACTTCTGAGAAGGTAGCTGATGAAGATGGAGGGGAAAGAGAAAGCAGAAAAGTGAGAACATTAAGGACTATGGAAAAATACAGTCAATTCTGCCAGTGATGAGCAATTAATAAAACAAGGGAGTGCAATCATAGTAAAACTATTTCCTAATTAAAATAATTATATTAGCTGGCCTTTAAGGAGATATTTATAGCAAGTGTGACAAGCTATTAAGGATTCAATTTAGATCAGAAGTCTCAAATGATGTCTGTAGGTATGGGGGGGAAGGAAGCTGCTGGCAAGCACAGTAACTTCTCACATTAATTTGTCTCTGACAAGGAATCACTGGATTATTCTGCTAAAATTAGAATACAAATAACTTCTGTGCACATGGGTATGTGTAGATCTCAAGGTGTGATACATTCAAACTACTGTAGTTATCAGTGGCACTTGATTTCTAGCATTTATGTCATGTTCTCTTATAGAAGCAACACCTTCTAAAGTTCTTTTAGTTTTTGTTCCATACATTTCTATCCGGTATCCACTATCCACTAAACTCTACATGGTTCTCATAGTTGTTTTTTTCCTCTAAATACTGAAGACATCTGGAGTCTCTCACCTCTGAGAAATTTACACAGATCCTAGGGGTTGTCAAAACGGCCAGAAGCAGCATATGGAAGACTGAAACCTCCATGCTCATGTTTCTGAAAGTCATGGAGTTCTACATTTGAGAAATACAGACAAGAACAAACAAACAAAAGGAAAATTAGCTAAGCTGTTTCCAAGTTGTTTATTTTCATTGCCAAACACAGCAGTACTGTTGTTTAGAGTGGCAGGTTGAGACCAAACAATGGGCATCACCAAGCCCTACTGTGAAATCAATCGTTTGGACTTGCTCTTACTTAAAATCAAATATTTTGCTAGCACAAAATCCTTCTCCTGCCATGCAGATTTCTCATCAGGTTAGTCTTAAAGGATAAAGACACTTTGCCTTGTACTGAAATGTCTTGAAACTAGATCAAAGACATTGAAGCTACACCAAGAGCTTATTTATTGACAACAACATTCAGCAGAAAAGCCAGTTTATGTCACTCAAACATGGACTATACATGGATATTTCAGTTACTGAAGTACATAGAAGCTCTTGAAATAAAATTTAATCATTAATTTAGTCCCATGTCAACGGGTATAGCAATATATAGAAAAATAAATTACAAATTAACAGAAAAGCAACTTGATGTATTCTTTACCTCAGCTGTTGGCATTAAACTTTTCACATCCAGCAAAGGCTTTTTCTCATTAGATTTCTTATGCTTGTCTGCTCCATAGTCCTAAACCCTTGCCTCCAGAATACTGAATGACCACTTCTTATGCCTTTTTGATCCCGCTTCATTCCCCAGATGCTGCCATTTGCAAGTAGTAAGCTTTTCCTCTGTAAGCCCTGATTATCATGCCACTCCAAGTGCTGATGTACATTTTTCTTCTGCTCCAGTGTTGTTATGTACAGTGATTTGATTAATTTTGTCCCCTGAGCACAATAGCATATTAATAATCCAGTAATATTAATAATTACTTCAATATGTCGAGGTTCCCTTTAGCAATGTGGGAAACTCATTTGCTACTACAGACAACAAAACAGGGTTCTGCTGACAGCAGGACTAAATGGGATAATATAGACTATTTAACTTGTTGGTATCAATTGGAGTGCAACACAGTGCTTCCTAAATTAGCAATTAACAGACATCATCCTCCTAAGGAGACTAGCACCCTAGGCCACTAAAAATTCCAAGAGACTGCTTTGCATTTCAGCATGGAAAGGCCATATAGTGCTACAAGAATTTATTTTTTTTTCATTAGAAGCAAAGGGCACTCAGATATTCCAATTTTTGCAATAGAGAAATGTGTGGACTGACAACAGGGATGGCAGTACACCCCAAGACTGCAAAAGCAAACAAGCATCATTTCAGTTACTAAGCAGATGGAATTGATAACTATACATACCTCCTTGGCCAAGGAGGAGCAAGAAAATATCTATTTCATTCCATTTTAGTGACTTGGAGGAGAACACAAAGAATAGACAGTTGTGGTTCTGCTGTTTTCAATGTGGAACTTTCTGTACTAAGAAATCAATAGCCAGCCCCAAACTGAAAACAAGAAGAGTAACAATGACCTCTACTGACAGTATTTCAGCTCTAATTTAGATAGATTTGATCCAAGAAAGAGAGGAAGAACATGCATGTCCTCCATAGACCTAACTCAGAAAGACTGAGAGTTCTGAGGTTATTATAACAATCCAAAATCACTTTATTCTCCAGTACTGGAATGAATTCTTAAGTCCCTCCATTTTACTTAATCAAAGCAAAGAATTCATTTTAGATTTGCACAGTTCATTCATCAGACTGAATTAAATTTTTGATAAGCCATAGTTAAATTTTTCATAACACAATGATCTGCAGTAAAATAGTCCTTTCACTTGCTTCCTTTATGCCTTCCCCATTTCCATGTTATCAGCCAGGCTGAAGGGCCTAGGCACTGGAGGAAAATAAATATCAGCTATTTGTGAATATTCTGATATTCAGTATTTTAAAGCTTCCAGCTAGGCATGTAGTCAGCAGAGAGTTACTTTTATTTTTATTTTCAATTGAATGCTGTTTAATGATGCATCAAAACCAGCTTTTAAATCCCAGCTCCTCCAAAACCTTTCCTAGAATCATTCTGGCTGGCAGACACCTCAAAAGGTCACTTCATCCAAACTCCTGTTCAAAACTGGGACAACACTGAATACAAAACACATTTGCTTCTTCCTCTGTTTCTCCAGAAATCCTTGTCAGAATATACAGCCAAATATGCAGTAGCTGCTGACTGCTGTAGCAAGTAGGCAAGTTAAGCCAATCATCTTTCCATTTTCTCTCAATTTATCACAAAACTAATAAGCTGATCCACTTATGCCTCAAGTTCATACACTTCTAGATTCATTTTAGTAATTAATAGGAATAAACATAGTATTTCACTGGCACATGCTGTTAACACAATTGAGTCCTGAATGCTCAGGCTTCTCACTTAACTAGCAACTGATTCTTTCTTCATAGTCAAAAAAAAGCTACAGGAAAAGACCCAAACAATTTTGTGTCTCCAAATCTGTGAGCAATTAGGAGAATGTGCCAGGTTTTCCAATATAATAAGTACAACATGCTGGTCTCCAATATATAATATCTGCCATACTGGAATAATAGTGATATGAGCATAGACAGACTATGTTCTATTGAAATAAAACTCAACTTTGGCACTGCTAGTTCCTTACTCTGCCTTCATCTATTCAAAGTGTCCCAGCAAATCTTCCTCCACACTCCCAAGGTGATAATGGAAAAGTTCAGGCAATGATGGAGCAGTTAAGCCTTGGAATGATGGTCAAAGTGACACCTTCAGACTCAGCAGCATTTTCTCTGGGGCACTACAGCCTGTGATTTGCATATTAGTGTCAAGTGAGGCTGACACTTTGGTACTTAAAAAAAAAAAAAAGCAATGAGCATAGCAATGGCTCAGATTTACACAGTTTTAATCCCACATAATTCCACAATAGGACCTATGCCTGTTCATTCTTATTGGTTGGCTCCAGGCTTTCAAAGGCATGTGGCCAGTAGGAAACGTTAGACAAAAGGACTTAGGTGGAATTAGGTGGCATTTAGGCTGGGTGAATCTGGGCCATACTCTGCTATCCCATTTCTATAAACCCTGAACAGTGCCAGCTTATTTTAACCAAAGCATAAGTACCAGATGGAATACTGAAGAAAAAACCCATCTGAGTAATGCCTCCATACCAAGATCATAGCACATACTATCAGTCTCTAGTTTTCATATACATCTTCAACTCACTTTCTCCAACAGCCATGGGTTTATAGATTTTCATGGCCTGAAATACACAGTTCAGAAACTGGCTTCCTCCTCAGTACCTTAGTCTTTGTGTAACAACATTAAAAACCACCGACCTGTGACATTCTGCTGAAGTTTCTGCCCTTTCCTTTTGCTTAAAGGATTCAACCTGAACTGTTATTGTTCAATTACTGTAATAATGAAGGCATCAGAGTGTCAAGGAAATGAGAAACTTATGTCCAAGACTGCTAAAAGCACAAATGATGTCAATACAAGCTAAGATTTATCCTATCCCCATTTAAAGCACTTAATTTTAAATATAGATGTCCAAATAAATGAGAAGGTATGTAAAGTGTTCAAAAAGGAATTTGATTGAGATCCATTATAATGCTTATATAACACTCTCCTCCTCTTGCTTCTCTGCTTCCAAGCTAGGTGATGATCTGTAGTAATACACAGAGATACTAATTTATTTTCAGGTATGTCCAGATGTAAACCCAGCTCCTAATCAGGATATTTTTTTCATAGTATTAAAATAAATTAGAGCCAAAAAATTATTCCAAAAAATCTACAATCTTCCAGTCAAGATCTAACAATAACACTGTAGCTCAGTGGTCTCCAAAGGGAGGTTTTCAAGACAATTCACCAGAGCACAGGAATATTAAAGAATTCAGCAGCACATGTATATAACTTATCACTATATATGTATATATTTGGGATGCATGCTGAGAAATTTTTTTACTGATAGGAATGCAGAGTGTAACAACTTGGGAGATCACTACTCCAGCTTATTCTCCAAGTGATTTTGGGACATGTAATTTAGCACCAAGTAAAAACTTTTCATATTAAATAGGTCATTTAAACCCAAACAGAACGTGTGAAGACTGAAGTACGTGGGCATTACTCACTCCCACTACTCAAAACTTTGTTTTAGCAGAAGACTTGGTGTCTTCAACCCTCAAAAACCAATCATGTAAAAGGATCTGTTGCCAGACTTCACAATGCATGCAACAGTGACTACCACATGGCTTGCAAGACTTGGTTCTTTTGTAATTCCTGGCAAAGGAAGCAGTCAGACTGCACTTCATCCTCCTGCCCTTGTCTCATTAGTGTAACAGTCCCTTCACAAAGGGCAGAAAAACCTGCACCTCAGTGTGGGATCTGATAACTGGTAAATGACCTAAGAAGTCAAAACATAAATTAAATTTAGGATTACAGTCAAGTATTTCAACGTGGCCACAACCTGAATTTTAATCCTCTGACAATTCTTCAGCTACTAGCAGGAGTATAGGAAGAGAGGATTTTCCAATTAGCACCTTAGCTCATTCACCCTCTGTGAGCAGCACACAGTGTATTCTCACTCACACACCCTCAGCAGCAGCATTTACATTGTTTAAGTGGAAGAAAAAAAAGCAGATGAGAAACATATTTTCTCTCTCTGCTTCTCACTTATATCATGAGTTTTTTCAAGACATTTCATGTTTATATACAGACAAGATATATATACGTTGAGAACCTTCTCAGTCCTACAAAATTAGCTACAGACAGAACAAAAAGGTCGTTGAATTTGAATTCTGGTTAGGCTTGCTCTATTGTCTCAAACTACAGTTGACCCTTTCCTACCCTGATTTTTACAATCATCAGAAAAAAAGATAGCAGTAATATATAATAAACATTCTAAATAGCACTTAGAAACATACTATGTACTGAAAAGCTGTGCCCTATAGCACACTAGAACTTGATAGATGTTTTGCAGGGCTGTGGCTCTCTGCTGACAGCCAGATCTAACTGACAAATGCACCCCCAGACATCCTGCCCCTGGCTGAAGCAGATATAGGTTAACACACCCCACAGTTAAGCAGCCAAACAGAAGTCATGCCAGAAGTTAAAATAAATCAGTAATTAAGTGACACTTTTCAGAAATATAATTTTAGTTCTCATTTCCTTTTTTTTTCCTAAATAATTTGCTGGCTGTTATTTTGAGAGGGCTATTAACCGCTAGGTTATTTTTAATGTCCTGCATGTGACAGATGTCTCTGAAATAAAAGGCAGCTGAAGGACAACAAGCTCATTCTCCAGGATGGTTCTTACTGACCACCCCAAATATCCTCTAACGTATGCAGAAATCACATGGACAACTTCCATACAAATAGCTGTTTAACTGGTCAGTTCAATTAGTGGTCTCTCTCTTGCTAAAGCAAGCCTGTATTTGCAGGATCTTTAAATGTAGAGAAGGAATCATGGTTCACTAGGCCAGAAACACACTAGAAGAGGGATCTTAGTTGAAACTGCAACAAGAGATAAGGAAACTGGTTAAAAGGCATCTTAGAGTCAGAAATCTGTAATTGATTTTGCTGTTAGTGTCATTAAAATGACAAGAGGGACCACCTGAGCAAGTTGGCAGATACCACTTTTCTGAACAAAAAGTGAGAAAAGCAGATACAGAAGAGTCTCTGTGGTAGAAAATAATCTTTAAACAGTAATAAATGAGTTATTCTTAACAGTCTGGGTTCATTGTAAGAATTAAAAATTCTTCCATAACAAAATAGCAAACCAGGCCTGCAAGACATACACATTTCTGATGATACCAGCTATATTTAGCACTGAAATGATGTGATCAGACAGAAATAATGCAGTCCCTGTCTATTTAATCCAGGGAAAATAAAAATACTTGAGACCACTCAAGATTAAATAGCAGATTCTTTATTGAAATGCTAAAAAGAGTGGCAATAACCAACTCTGTGGGGTTGAGACAGAACATCCCTTTGTCTTGGTCAGTATTTAGGCCTGGTATTAAGAGAAATATGACATCTTCCACTACATACACTAAGGAGTATGTTCAACTGTGCAGAAGTCCATCCTTCTCTGAAATGCTCTTACCAGCTTTGGCACTATTAAACTGGTACCTCAGCCTCAGTCACATTTGGATTGCAATTAAAGTATAGCTAAGATGGAATGAAAAACACAGTCCTTTGCTTTTTTTTTTTTTCAAGTAGGTTACATCAGTCCTTTCAGACGTTGCTAAGGCAGAATGTATAACAACAGGTGCCAGAGAAATCCATCTGCACTCCTTGGGAGTGCCAAAACACACAAAACTGGAAAATGTTGCTGCAGACACTCTCGGGTCAAAAATGACCACAGAAGACAAAGTGAACCACCAGCCAAGGAATCTAGTAATTTATGGCAGCAGTTCTGTTCTTGTCCCAATTAGAAATAAAAGGCAAGGTTTTGTAATATCAATACTTTGTTGCCTGGCATTCCAATGTTTAAAAAATACAAGTTAGGTATAATTACAGTAGCTTTGCCTACAGTTCTAGAATATGAAGCCACATCAGAAGAGATTGTCTAAATGGACAAAAGTTCCAAATTCTACCTGGATCCATGAATATATTGAAGATACCAGACTTATTATCAACAGAAACACAAATGTGCAAATGCTACCTTAAAAACTGCTGCTACTTCAATTCTGATTGGACAAAACTCATTACATGTCATTTTTTTCTGTCAATCACTTCCATTTATCTGACTGTGATACGACATGAACCTCAAAATCAGAGTATTCATATATATGTGAGCATCCAACCAATTCCACATCCACCAAACAGTGCACCCAGCAAATCCATATCTCCAATTCAGGGAGAAGGATGTTGTGACCAACAAAGTTAAATGTCTTAGAGAAGTTCAGACAACATTCACAGCTCTTCCCTTGAGAACTCCATTAGAAAAAGCCACTAGGCTGCTCAGGCAGGACTTGCCCTTGCTAAAGCCACACTGGCTGTCTCAAATCACCTTCCTGTGCCATACCAGAGCTTCTAGTACAATTTGCTTCATTATTTTCCCAGACAGAGGTGAGGCTGATGGCTCTGTAGGTCCTCATCCACCCTTTTTAAAAACAAGTGCAGTGTTTCCCTTTTTTCCAGTCACCAGGGACTTCACCTGACTGCCAGAACGTATTTTTATAATAAAAACAATTTTAATTGTAATTATTGTAGTTGTATTTAATTTAATTGTCATTTATTTAATGTATTTATTGTATGCATTATGTATTTAATTTAATTGTAATTATTTTTAATTGTATTTATTTCACAGTGATGTTCTGATGTGTTGTGAGACATGAACAGAGCATCATTACTTAATAATGCTACTCTCCAATCCAGTCTAATGTGATACTCCATGCTGGTGATCACTGAAAACTTTCTGCATGCACCAAGATGAATGCTGGGAATTTTCCACTAGAAATCTAGATGGAAGGGCCTTTGGCAGCTTTTGAAGTTGAGTCTTGAACTGCCCTTAAATATCCATTGACTGACAGTCACCTATTTGCATTACTGATAAGACTCTGGAGCTGAAGCATCCCAGTTGTCTGTACTGCCTACAGATTTATCAAAAGAACCATCACATCCCACTCAGAAAGGGGTTTGAAGCAACCAGTACTTCTGGTGCTTGTAACTGAGTGATGGACATTAGCTCACGTAGAAACTGATGAACAAAAAAATCACCCATTCAATGCAACCAACAGAAGCTTGACACATCAGGGAAAGTTGAGCTTATGCTGTGTCCTTAAATGGTTTTAAATTCATATAAAGCCAGAACTACAGCAGATGCTTGAGATCCTCCACATGATTAGAAGCAATATGAATGGCTGCAGTAGATTAAGTGTTCCCTCATTCTCAGTGCACTATGACCTTCTAATCACTTTAAGTGAACATGTCACAGTTGTTTTCCCCAGGATTGCAGGACTGAAACCCACACTTTTTCCCCCTGTTCCAACTCTGTTCACGAGGATTTGTTTATTTAGAGTGAATATTTACAAGTAAAATGACCCATACCACCCTAGATACAAGACATGTAACTGTATGTTGTCCAGTGTGCAGCACAGCTGCAGAAGACAAACATAATTTTCTTTGTTCTGAAAGACATCTAAGTTTTCAAGTTGAGTGGAAGCAAAAATAGCACTTTAAACGTTTTTCTGTACCACTGTTAACTTTAAGTCTAAACAAAGTCCAAATATTACTAGTCAATTCTCATCAGTAAGCAAACACCAAAATGATGCAGGACTCACAGGTCTATCATCCACTTCACAGCCAAAAATGTATTCTACTCTTAACAGAATTTTACAAAAAAAATAAGACAATTTCATTAAACAGTTTTGGAATTTCAGCACAATTAGCCCAGCAAGAGATAGTTTAATTTGTTAAGAACACTGCCCAACTTTTAAATTGTGTTGTAATGTTTTTTGAGTTAAGAAAATTATCATCTTTTCCCTATTACTTCTGTAGTTATTGCATATTGGTCATTGTCTGCCTCCTCAGTGACCTTTTTAGCTTATATCTATCTTACATAGTATATCTTATATCTTATATAGTGACCTTTTTAACTTATATATAGCCATAGTACTTAAGGATTATTTCAAAGTCAAACCAGTGAAATGTAAAGTTATTTTTACACCTATATTGAATTGTTCATTTCCTAGCTGACATTCTGAAAATAATTAAGGACACACAGATCAGGTAATTTTTCCTAATTAGAACAATACCTGTACAGTTTGTGATGACTTCCTACAAGCTTGAGACCAAAAACTGCTTCTTCAATGAATCAGATCACAGAATCAAATCACAGAATCATAGAATAATTATGGTTGGAAAGGACCTCTAGGATCATCAAGTCCAACCTTCATCCTAACACCTCTCTAACCACTAGACCAGAGCCTCAAGTGCCACATTTACTCATTTTTTAAACACCTCCAGGGATGGTGACTCAACCACCTCCCTGGGCAGCCTGTTCCAGTGCCTCACCACTCTCTCAGTAAAGAAGTTTTTCCTAATATCTAATTTAAACCTCCCCTGACGCAACTTGAGGCAATTTCCTCTTGTTCTATCATTAGTAATTTGGAAGAAGAGACCAACACCAGCCTCACTACCACCTTTTAGGCAGCTGTAGAGAGCAATAAGGGTTCCTCCTCTCAGTCTCCTCCAGACTAAACCATTCCAGTTTGCTTTCCAAACCCCTTACCAGCTTCCTTGCCCTACAGATGCTTTCTCTACCTGAAACTATCAGGGAAAATATAGTACTTTGCTAGACTGCTAGAAGAGAATGAATTTATATTGATAAAAACAGCACAAAAGGATTTCCCCAAAAATGTGAAAAGGTATTTTAATGACTCAGAAAAAAAATGCTAGAGAAAAAGGTATATATGAATTAGACACAGACAATGTTATGCAACCACCTTTTAATTTTTTTTAAAAATCACCTTTTTAAATTACCTTTACAGCTTTTATTTTTTTTTAATCAGGTGAAAAACAAAACAAACAAATCACTATCTTGTTTATCCACTTCTTTTCAAACACCATTAAAATGCCAATTTCTATGCTATATCTTCCCAGTAATTATTCATTTTTCCCCTGTTTGATATTACTACCATCCAATGCTATACACTGGTAAGAAATTCAGCAACATGAACATCCATAGGCAATGCTGACTGAAATAGTGGGGGGTTCTGATGGACTTTTACCACTGATAGACAATGTGCCCTAAAGAGATAGTTTTTGTTTCATTAGAGAAACTCTATTTTTACCCTACCTTCACACTGCATCTATTCAACAATCTCTTCCAAAACACATGGAGTATTAACCATTCCTGGGACTATTATTTGTTGTGAGGGCCCAGTTCACACCAACACTGAAGGCTGACAACACTACCCTTTCTTCTCATGCAGTAATGCTGTCTGCTTTTTGTGCCATCACCTCTTCCATTGTTTGGAAAGATCTGCTCAGGAGACCAATGACAAACTTGAGAAAATGGCTGCAGTAACAAACAGAAAATTATTATAAAATCTATTTAAAAATTAAAAAAAAACCCAGAGCTTTCAGCTTCATGCTTTTTTTCCCCACTCTGTACTGCTCAATCATTAGCATATTCATATTTTCTGGATCGTGCTATCAAAATCTCCATAACAGAGATGAACTCCCTCACACAGCAAATACGTGTGAACATCTCTTAGCAACAACCGGTCATGAGCCAGCAAGGAAACTTAACAGTGATCCCACTTAAAACATCCCACTTATGCATACCAAATGATAATGCCATCAGTAAAAATCCAAACTGTTCACTAAAGCAGCATGCTCTTGAATGCTTGAAATTAAATCTTCCCCACATAAGCCAGACACCAGAAGGAGCTCTGCTTTGTCCTTGACAGCTATTCCAAGAACACTTGCAAGGGAACGGTAACGTGTGCTCCTGTCCCCAACTGTTTCAGCTCCAAAATCTTTCACATTCAGGCACTGCTTAAAATTCACTATGCACATAATGTGCCTACATTATCTTCTTTTATTTTTCTGAAGATGGTAAAAAACCCCACGTTTTCTGTGTTCCTTAACCATGCGGAAAAGTAAATTTACCAAATTAATACAGCTACCTATGACTGCAGCATTAAAAATAAGAAAAAACAAAGGGGGTGGGGGGTGGAGGGAATCTTAGTACACAACTGGCCTCACAAAGGTGTCTGAAAAGTAAGAGCAAGCTTGATGTCTGCAGGCAAGAGTACCACAGTGATATTAAGCTTTTAAGCCAGGACAACTGGATGCATTCATCCAAGTGAATGAAGGGCTTGAGAAAAAAAAAATATAAATAAAGATAATCTCTCAGTAAACATGGTCTTCTTTCTTGTCTTCCCCCTTTTTTCCCCAATAAGGCCTTTATGGCTAATCAGAGAAATACTTCTATATGCATTTCCTCTCTTTTGTCAGCATGGCACTGGAACACTTCCCTATGGTGGACACTTGTGCTTCCAGTAAGGTAACCCTCTCAAAAGTAAGGTCACATTTTTATGCCTACAGATAGATTTGATGGATTATTTTATGCACATACTTGGTTTCATGGTATTTAACTTGGCCACCACGAGGTTTAGCAGCTGAAGGCACTGAATTTCACTTACTGGAGTTATAATGAATTATTTTTTGTAAGAAAAAAAAATTAAACCTTTTCCATTTTACTCTAGGCTATAGAAAAGGCTTAGGTTTATGTAACATACTTCTCAAAGGGCTCCTATATATTAGGTCAGCAACAATTAAATATTCACAAATCTATTTGGGGGAGGTGGGAAGAGAACACAGCCATTTTAAGGCTAAATCAGGAAAAGATGAGTGAACTAGTTCAGAAAGCTGGATAAAAATAAAGCCTGACCTGCCTCTTCAAGCAATATGCAGACCACACCAGAGAAGGACCAGTTACCTTGACCAGAGTAAACCTGCCCCAAACAAGGTAGTAAAAGATAAAACTCCTCAGATGCTGTGTTTAAGAAGGGAGAGGTGTAAATGCAATGGGAAAGACAAGAAAAAGACAAGAAATGCCTCCATTAAATTCAGTTCCATTCTTGCAATAATTCTTTAATATGGGCAGTGAGCAACAATTGACTGGAATGTATGAAAGGAGGATACTGAGTGCTAGTTACCAAACTCACTGCTCGTTAGCAAAAGAGAGGCACAGAGAAAGCAAAATAAAAAAAATTAGTTTCAAAATACTTTTCAAATAGAACTTTCAACTCAAATGTGGCTATATATTCTCAGAAAGTCATCTTGACTCCAAATGATGTGTTGCAGTTTTTAGAACCATACACTATGTATTTCCTTTAACAAAGCAGGTAAGGCTTACACTGGGGGGGAAAACTAATCCCATCTCAGCTCATTACACTTTCTGTAATAGCCAAGAGCTTGTGAAGTATTCCTCTCTCCTCATGTTTTTGCCATCTTTTATTTGACCTTATGTCAAAACCAGATATGCGTTTTTCATCTTGAATTCTTCAATGCACAGAGACTTGTTTGAATTACAATGGTTTCCCTGAAAATTTTATTGCCATTCAGCTGTGACAGAAATAACTGTCTTGAATTACCATCTAGGGGAAGCAGCACCCCACTAAAGTTAAGACCATTATCTCTGCCAGATACTTTATTCAAAATCATCCAGCCTTAGTGTGGGCTGTACAGCTTCGTTGCTTTTTTTGTACTGGCAGATCTCATACTGAGTAAAAAGGAAACCTTAAATACTCAGAACAAAATGATCAAAATGTTTAGTAGCTTATCAGTTCAACCCCTTCATATTCATTTTAGGCATATAGAATAAAAAAAGTCTCTGAAATTGTAAACATCAGTTCTAAAACTATTACTTGGTAGGGTTTGATACCTGTTATCAGGCAGATATTCAGAGATGTTATAAACTACTCTCCACATACTGAAAGACTACTTGCACATTACTCATACCTCAGGAACTCAGAAGTCCTTAGACTAAAAGAGACAGTTACTGTCCAGATATGATTCTATGAAGCCATACATCAATAAACTGGGAGAAGTTTCAATGAAGTGCTCTAATAAACACAGATATTAATGAGCTAAGTGCAAACTCTGACTAGCTCAAGAACTACATGTTTAATAGCAAGAAAGGACAACATACAACACACAAATGACACCAACTACCTTAATAATCTTTTCAAGTTAACTATAAAAAAAGGAATTAAAACATGTTTCTTTCTGATCCCATTTAAAGATTTTATTTTGCTGTTAGGTCATTCTAGCAGTTTCTAAGAATCCTAACAGACAATTATGAAAACAATCTGACAGGAAGCATAGCAAAATGAATAAAATCAACAAACACTGACAGAATGGCATTGGGAATTCTCTATATTGCTATGATTAAATTCAGTTACATAGATAATGAAGAAAGTGTGTTCTCTGAATTATTACAGCTCATTTTTGTGACACAAAGATACATCAGAGAGAGGAATTTGTACATAAGGCTGAGAGAGAACTTACTAAGAGTGAATCACCTAACTGCTGATCATGTATTTTGGGGACAACTGGAAAAGGCACCACAGAGTCAGGTTGACCAATGAGGGGCTGGGAAGCAGCTCTGCAGAAAAGGCCTTGGGGGTGTTGGTGGCTGAGAAGCTGGCCATGAGGCAGCAGT
>JAOEGS010008301.1:0-43088 GCA_025447755.1 Corythornis vintsioides
TCATCTAGTCCAACCCCCCTGCCCGAGCAGGATCACCTAGACCAAGTCACCCAGGAACAGATCCAGGTGGGTCTTGATATATATATGCACATACATATATATATGTATATATTTGAGAACCTTTCTAGTTGACTAAGACTCATGTGACTTTTGGGCTTCCCAGATGCCATTTTCAGGATGTGGCTTCAGAGTTTGACCTTTGAAAACACATCAGCTTCCTAGTCCTGGTGCATCTATAGTGTCTGCACATCTCTCAGATACTGGCATTTAGGTCCCTCAGGTCAGTGATTTTCCATCCATGGTTCACAGCATCTGTGAGTTGATGCCTACCACTTCAAATTTCAGAGCAGTGAAGGAGGGTGACAGTGAGGGAGGTGCTTGGGATTTTGCTGTTACAGCAAAACTGAACACTGTTGTTTTCCATCTCTGGCTTTGTGTGCCTGGTGGCACTGTGTTGATGTTAACAGCAACAGGGACTTTCAGTCATCAGAAAAATTATCTATCTCATCTCCTGTTCAAAGATAACACCCAGTCCTGCAAGTCTGTACCCATATGAGCCTCACCACTGGAACCAGCATAGGAAACCTGAGTGCATCTATCTGTTTTGTCTCTGATCAGGTGGGACCTTCTGAAAGAAGACTCTTCTTCTCCCCACCTACTTCTTCAGTTCATATAAAAGAAAAAGTAATTAACCTTTTATATTAAATGTTCAGTCCTGGAGGGTTCTCCTGAAGGGCCCTTGCTCCACAGGACCTGCAAGAGATAGCTCAATGTAGCCCTCAACAATGCAGAGTGAATAGTGAGACATTGCCACTGGCTTTCAGCATCCCATCCTGCTCTCCTCTCTCCATGCTGACTCGTCTTTCTCCCACCTACCCCCCACACTTCCCTTTCCTTGTCTCACAACATGGATTTGCAGATCTGTATTTCCAAGAACCTCTCTCACCCCATCTTTGGCAGCAGGAGACAACACAGCCATGGGGCTGCTGACACCTGAGGAGGTGCCAGAGGGAGCTGACAAGGGAAGCAGGACTCATTAGCTGCTGTCAGAACAAACACCACTAGTTTTTTTCCAGTCTTCCATGACAGTTGGCAAAGGTAGGGGCCCTGAGCTCCTTGCCAAGAGTATGTTGTGTTTATTTGTCTCAGTTGCTGAAGGCAGTGCCTCAAGATGGAGTTGGCTTGGGTTTCCTTGCATGCACATGAAAAGTGGAGCTAGGGTTCAAGGGCTCCCTCCCTGTCCACCTCCAGGCATAGATTTTGCTGTCCTGGACTGGGGAGCAGGATGGGCACAGTCTGGGTTTGGGCACAGTCTGGTTTTGGGCACACATGTGTGCCTTGGTTTAGCCCCTCAGTCCAGCACTGCCACTGAGAGGTCATGTCCAGGTAACTTTGGAGGCAATCCATGAAGCACACCAAGGAGGTCAGAGCACATCAGAGAGCTTTCTGGTTTCCTTGCATTTCTCTAAGGGCACTCAAAGGTTTTGTTTTAAAAAACAGCATGTGCCCACATCAGGCCAGAATAATTCTGGTGTGACAGGAGGGATGAAGGGTTATTTGTACCTCGTGCTCCTTTTGAAAAACTGTGATTAATTACTGCTTGCAAAGAGCCTGGAGCTTATGTAACAGAACACGTGGAGAAAAGGCATGATCTAAATTGTATACATACAAGGCTTTTTTGTAAGTGTGTGTGGCCCTTTGGATAACTAGTCAAGGAAATATCACTCCATCATTGCATAAGCAGCTCTTATCTTTGGCTGGACAGGCTGACACCAAATGCACATTTTGCAATATCAGGAAAAAGAGCCCTTTGGGAGAAGAAAGAGGTTGGGACACCACTCTCCAACTCCTAGTCTGCACAGGGAAGTCAGAATGGTGCTTATTTTTTGGGTGTGAATACTGCATTGCAAATCAGAGAGCTTGTCTCATTAAAATCCCACAGGTCAGCTGCAGGTACAGTTCCCTTTCATTATTCCTGAATTATTTATCACCCAGGATTGCCAAAATATGCCACTAATCCAACTGATTGCAGGAAAGCAGAAGGTGTTTTCCTCTTCAAGTGTCCATCCCCCTTTGTGGGTTTTCAAACATTCTTCACTTGGAGTTTGAAAGGGACTTGGAAGGAATACAGACAGTGCAAGAGCAGGATGAAAACTCTCTGCAAATATTATCCTTTCCTCTTCATGCAAGCCTGAAAAACTTCAGAGCAACAAGAACTTGGATGCACAACTTGGATGCACCTCCCTTTTGTGGCACCACCGCTTCCAGACACACAGACACCCTGTCCCCTTGCCTGCTCCTGGCAGCTTGTCCCCTACATTGTGTCACGGTGACAAGGAAATGCTGGTGGGGTTAATGGCACACAAGGCAACATGCCTGGGTTTAGATTAATCCCTGGCACACATCACCTTCATTATGGGCAAGTAATCCACTGACGTCACACCACAGCCAAGATCTGCCACCTGATGCTGTAAGTATTTCATGACTTCACAGCCAAAGAATGTACATTTTTTTCCCACTGACAGGAGGTCTCAGAGCCCTCTGCTCTTCTGCTTAGGGAGATAGTTCTTTACATGAGCCATCAGTCTTGAGGAGATGCCACTTGGCTCCTTTCCTCCTGCTGAAATGGGGTTACGTCACAAAAGGGTGACTTAGATCACTTAAAATACCACCATCAAAGGTATTGGCAAAAGCAGTTTTAATATGATGCTTTAAAAATGCAACTTAAAGTTCAGTTGTGAGGTTCAACTCTATTACTCAAGAGTTTGTAGTGACATGACAAGGAGTAATAGCTTTAAGCTAGAAAGGGTAGATTTAGGTTAGATATTAGGAAAAAGTTATTTAATATGAGGGTGATAGATCACTGGGTTGCCCAGAGAGGTGGTGGAAGCCCCATCTCTGGAGGCCATTCAAGGTCAGGCTTGACAAGGCTCTGAGTAGCCTGACCTAGAGATGTCCCTGCTTATTGCAGGGGCTTTGGACTAGATGACCTTTGGAGGTCCCTTCCAACCCAATACATTCTATGATTCTATCTTTCTATTGAAATTTAAATTCTATGATTTCTAGTTAAATTTCCATTTTAGTGTTTCAAAGGAAAAAAGTGACACTCCAAATTAAAATCCTATTTCTATTGTTTCTGGCTGGTGTTTTCTTCTACAGTTTTGGTTAGAAGGTTTTGGTTGACTGTTTGAGATTCTGCTTTTTTTCACCAATCCAACACTTCCAGCTACAGCTCTCCCAGGATTAACAAATACAGATCAACTCTTTAAAGACTCCCGTGATAATGCACTTGCACCATGAGACGAGCACATGGCAGAAAGAGACAGACTTCTGCTTACCCATAGGAGATGGCCCATCATGGCTTGAGAGGAGACAAGTCCCACCTGGGACAAACCACCATCTCTCCATTTTGCCTGCATTGGCTGTCATGAAGCTCCTTGTGCACCCACTGCCAGTACATATTTTGGCTGGCTTCTCTGCTAACAAATGACCCAAAGCACATGTGCAGGAACAGGCACAAAGTAATGCTCATGGCATGACTCCAGCTGATGGGTTCCAGCCTGGAATAGCCTCCTGGCAGCTGTCAGGTGGCAGTGGGTGCCTCCTCTGCTTTCAGCTCCAGGGAGACCCAACATGACTTCTGGGGAGAATGCCTCCTCAGGCAGGATCTATTTCACCTAAGTTTAGATACCTACTGTCTGCTGCTGAGTGAGTTGGCCAGGGTCCCTTTTAGATGGAAACAGGCACTTCCAGAGGGTATGTCATCTCACCCCAGGTTAGATGAAGGTCAGATGAAGTAGCCTGGAAACACCAGTTGTTAACATTGACTAAAAAAGGGTCCTCAGCTGCCAGCTCTGAGACAGCAAACATCACCCTTGAGGTTTGGTTCCTCTGTTTAAACAAAGATGGCTAATGCTGCTTGGCCTGCAGCCACTGGCCCCCAAAAGTCTTTCTTGTAGGTCCCCCCCAGCTCCAAGCCAATCACTCACTAGTTACCACAGCCTCATTGGAGCTGGACATTGGTGGCTGAGAGGCTGTGCTTGCAGGGCAAGTCTTGCTCAGCCTCACCTGATGGAGGAAAAATGTGTCCACTGGCTGGCTGAAGATGGGAACTGTCAGGGACACCACATTCCCAGGAATATTTACAGAACTATCCACAGTATTTTCCTGCTTTTCCTGCAAGTCCCCTACCCTACACACACAGAGGACAGTGTCAAAGCCCTGCTGCTCTCTGCCTCAGTGACCCGAAAGCTTCCAAGTTAAAGCACCTACCTTCTTTTCCCTTGCTGTGAATGCATAGTCATGCTCCTGGGTAACTGCTCATTACTCAGCATTTCCCCCTGCCCTGGGTGCTTTCCCAGCTGAGCTTCTAGGAACCAAGCTTGCCAGCAGCACATTGCTTTAGTACTTCCACGCTGAGACTCTTTCCATTTCAGGCCTGGTTACAGCCCAGCCTGTGCTGAAAGGGCAGCAGAGTTTTGTTCAAAGCCCTAGTTCTGAGAAGCTGTGAAAAACATAAAAAAAACCAAATAAATAAAAAGAAGGGGTGTGTGTGTGTGTGTGTTTATCCCATATTAGTATCTAGTACCTAATTTTTTTTAGCAAACCACAAATGCAAATCTTGAGGAAAGCCACACAGATGGCTTTCTAGCTTTTATGCTTCTGAAGGCACCTCTGTGTTTTGCTGTGAAAAGTTGACTGTAACTAAAAAAAAAAAAAGTTTTCTTTTAAAAAGTTCTCTGTTACAGTGTTGTGACACAAATCCAGTAAATGCTTTATTCACACCGATTCTGAGTGACCTGTAGTGACTGAATGGTGACTGGTTCAGTGACTGGCAACTGGATGGGAAAGAAAAAGGTGACTTTTAAAGGAATTTTCAGTTTGGACCTACTCTGCTGACATAATAAAGAAAACAGCTAAGCTTTTCCTCTTTTATTTTTAAAGGTCACTCGTTTCCTTCTTATATTTTATTGGGAAAAAATAGGAGGAAACCCAAGTTCTCACACCCTTAGGATTGGGAAAACTCATTATCAATCCTAGCAAACATTGTTTTTCTCACAAACATCGTTAGACATTTTAAAATGAAACAGGAATTAAATGGAAAAGAAATTAAAACCTGTACTACCAAAATATCCTGTCCTACTGCTAGTTTTCCTTCCCTTTCACCTGTCACAATGTCACCCACTTACTGGCTGTCCAGCAGACAGAGCATCTTCCTGAATTTCTAACAAAACAGAGAAAATACTGGGAAAAAAAATGTAGAGGGAGAATATTTCAGGTCATTCTTATGCACATCATCAAAAAAGTGAAAACACATCAGAAAATCCCTTAATCCACAAAACTGTTTTGTTTGTATTTTTGGTTGAGCCTCGAGGTTCATGGCCAAGATAGGAAACAGACAAATCTTTCACTGGCTCTGCTACAGAGTCCCTGTTTAACTGGGAAGATTAATAAACCTTCCTGTTTTTTCCATGTTCTCATATGTACTGTGCACACACATATTATCAGACAGAGAGAAACACAGAACCTATAAACAACTTTAGAGTCTTTAATCCCAGTCTGCACTGAAGTGTCTACAATAACAACTCTGTTTTTGTTAAAAGGTTATGAATCAAGTAGCTATGGGGAAAGGAAAGGAGGCAGCAGGTCTCTGGTGCTTGCACACAGGTGAATATCCAGCTCCTGGGTAGGGACATGGTGCTCTGATCTCTTGTCAGTCTCATCCAGCACATCTTTAAGCATCTCTGCCAAACAGCACAGTCTTCACAGCAGGGTGAGGCAGCAGAATGGTACCTGCTATCCTGGGATCTCTTACTGGTTTCTGATGGTGCCCTGTGTAACTTCCCATGTGGATCTATGGTTGAATTTAAAGGGGTTTTATTATTCAAATATGGCTCAAGTGAAACAGTCCAGGACGTGGACCTGTTGGAGAGAGACCAGAGGAGGCCACAAAGATGATCAGATGGCTGGAGCTCCTCTCCTGGGAAGAAAGGCTGAGAGCGTTGGGGTTGTTCAGTCTGTAGAAGAAGAGGTTCTGGGGATATGTTATAGCAGCCTTCCAGTACTTAAAGGGGGCCTATGGGAAAGCTGGAGAGTGGCTTTCACAAGGACATGTAGTGATAGGACAAGGGGTAACGGCTTCAGACGGGAAGAGGGAAGATTTGAACTGTATGTAAAAAGAAATCCAGGTGGTGAAACACTGGAACAGGTTTCTCAGAGAGGTGGTAGATGCCCCATCCCTGAAAACATTCAAGGTCAGGTTGGGCAGGGCTCTGTGAGGGTTGTGAGGCACTGGAACAGGCTGGAAGTGTTCAAGGCCAGGTTGGTTGGGGCTTTGAGAAACTTGATTTATTAGAAGGTATCAACAATTGAGGTTGCAACTAGACAATCTTTGAGGTCCCTTCCAAACAAAACCACTATATGATTCTGCATTTCCCATTAGACTTCCACTTTTTTATCTTTTTTTTATCATATGACTGAGACAAAAAAAAAACCCATGACTTTCTATAACAAAGCTGGTCAAGTGATAAAAAAAAATAAGAAAAAGGGTAAAAAAAAAAAGGAAATATCAAATAAATTGATTAAAAAGCTGTGGTAAATGCAGATATTACAGATTTCAGCCACAGTAATTACTGGATGAGCTGCTGTAGGTCAGTACATTGAAAGGGAAGGCAGTCAATCTGGTAATTACTGCATTAAAAGGCAATGGGTCAGCTCAAGCCTCCTCTGCAGAACAGAGTCTTCATGCACAGACTTGCAAATATGGGGAAACTGGAGCTGGGAAATCTGACAAGTACACCACCATTCAGAGTAGCCTCATTGCTTGCCAGCCCCAGCCAAAAACACTCCTGCAGGTGCAGGCTGGGAGCCAGAGCACAGCCATACTAACAGCCTGGTTTGTGGTGCCAGCTTGGAAATGGGCAGAAGAAACAGCATCTCCCAGTCACTTTTTTTGAGCCGGGCTTGGGACAGACAGTTTCCTATATTGTTGCTTAAAGAAACTTTTACCACTTCTGTTTTGTTGGCATTTTTTTTTTTTTTTCTTTTTCTGGTGCACTGCCTGAAGTACTCAGAGAGAAATGTGAACCTTTAGCCTTTTTCAGCCTCAGGGACTTTCAAACCTCCACCTTCCATTTCTCCAGCAAACATGAATCAAGGCAATATCATGCTTTACTGGACAGAAAAAGGGTTCCTAGAAGAAGAATCAGGGAGTTATATTTATATTAGAGTGAGTAATAAGGACATCTACTTGGGAGCAGATGTGGGAATTTGTTTTCTCCCCCTGACAGTACCGTGCAATACAACATTTTCCCTTTAGTTCAGCCAATATTTGCTTAACACAAAACTCATTAACAGCTTAGAGACCAGAGGCAGAAGAACAGAGACTAAATATTAAGGAAGCCTCTATTGTGAAATCCATTCCAGCATCTGCAAACCTGGGGACATCTGAACCTCCCACTGATTTTGCCCCTTCCTCCCTTTTCTCTCTCAGTGCAATCCCTTACTGCAAAGGTGGAAGGAAACAGACTGAAGTCAGCTGGATTTTAGGTTCAATTTACCATCAAGAATACATAGGTGACATCAGCAGCACAACGGGAGAGGATTTGCAGTGACACAGCTGGTGCTGAGAACCCACTGCCCACATGAACACATCTGGGGGATGTTGTTTCTATTCCAGATGGCTCCTCTAGACCCAAGTGTCTGGTTTGCTGCATGGCAGTTCTGTGATGGCAACCAGCACGGGATAAGTGGAGATGACCAGATGATTTGCTACGAAACCACCAGTGAAGATAGTCCCAGAGTCTACATCATTCCATGCAGAATTAGGTTTTCTTTTTAGTTAAGGCATTGCAGCCATAATTAGACAGCAGCTCTGGACACACACAAAAACAAATTCCTTTTGAGGCCTGCTCACAAGATTAAAAATGTAAGCCATAAAGGTCAAGACACAGGAATGGATAAGCAGGAAAAAAATCACAGTAGCCTGCAGATTTAATTGCACAGGGCAGGTGGGGGAAGCACTAGGTAGCTTTGATTCTCAGTATTCAAGATAAAGAAAGGATTTGTTTTGTTCACAGTAAGAACTTGCTAACACACTTGGACAGTATCAAACGGAGCCATTTCTATAAGTTCCTCTGAGGTGAAATCAGTGGCCTTAAATTATTGTTACCTGCAAAATGAGCTGAGAAGTTTGCAATCATTAGCACAAATTCCCTGGATGAATTAAAAAGACCAGATAAATTAGCAGAGAAGTAAGAAAAGTGCTCCATAAATAACTCAGAAATGTAATTTTGTTTGCTTTTATGCTCATTTGAAACACCATGGTGCTCATCTCACCAAAGAACCACTAAATCAATTGTTCATTTCAGCCCTCCAGCACAAATCTTTCCGGAGAAGTGAAAGGCTCTGGAGCTCTGTCTATACATCAGGCAGATCCTACCTTTCATTCTGAGCTGTCTTTCCCTTCTTTCCCTTTCTCAGTGGTGCTCTCTGAGTCAGTCAGGCTTGACAGTGCTGTCACATCCCATGCCTTTACCTCCTTTCTCACCAGGTTTCTAATGATCTGTGTGGGATTTTGACAGTTCAGACTGACATGATTCTCCCAGCAGTCACAGGAAGGAATTCTTTGATGACACAAATGACACAGAAACATTGCATTTGGAGAGTATTGCATGAGTTCAAGGAGACAGCGAGTTGCTATTTTTTTCCCAAACCCCAACAAAATTATGTTTTTCATACTTTGTCCTGATTTGACTGGGTGACTGAAACTTCCACATTAGGATGGCATGATGACCACTATGATTCCCCATGGTTTGAACAGCTCCAAACCTCAAAATCTGCCACTATAATTCCTAGGTACTTGATAATAAATTAAATGTACTTGAGGGTAACCAACCACTGAGGTTGTTAATGTCTTTCTGTGTTTGGTGATGACTTCAAACTCAGATTTCCTGAGCATCTCAGTGAAAAAGAGCAGAATGTAACATCAGCTGTCTCTTTAGGGTTTATTCCACTGAAGTTTGCTGTGTTGTGATGATGCCATTTGTTGCCTAGCTACATTTGGCAAATCTCTTACATTTGACTTCTTAGGAATATCTTACTAATCACACCATTCAGGGTGGGATCTGGAGAATCATTCAGGAAAGGCTGAAATCATCCTCTGGTAGCAGAAAGACTTCTGTTGCTCGCTGAAAATACACCTGTCAAATGGGGTTTCTAAAAAGTATATATTGCAAATCAAAATTTCCACTGACTTCAAGAATCTCTCCTAAGTAAATAAGATAAATTGTTTTGCTGTTATAAGGCCAGTGGACAGATCTGATTGAGGGTGCCAGGAAGCAGGATGATAAAGCACTGAGGATGTTCTGTTCTTTCAGTCACCAAATCCTTGCTAATTCATTCAATGTGAGTTTTGGGTTAGCCCAGCATAGTACTTCTTCCCAACAGCCAAAAGCAGATGACTACAGGGAAGTACAAAAATATTTGCTTGTTGAATATTATTCTTATTTCCAGCAATTTGTAACTCAAGGATCTCCCAAGCTCCAAGCTGCATCTTTAATAACCCTTGATAGATTTATCTTTCATGAGTCTAACCAGTGCCTCCCCACATAAATTTTTAGCACCCATAATATCCTGGCATGAATAAGACTTTGTCCCTAAATATCTATGACAAATCAATCCTTTAAGCAGCTTCATTGACTTCCGAATTCCCACAGCAGCACTTAATCTGACTATTAATTTAATTTACCACCATCACCTTTCAGTGCTAGGGTTTTTACTCAAAGCACCAAACCCTACAGATGGTTCTCAAGTAATGCAGACACATGATTTCCCTTCGCTTGAACTCTTCATTGCATGACATTAAATACCACAGGCCTGCAGAAGGCTATAAAGAAAGATCAGTGATATGGTGAGGGCTGGAAAAAATGGATCAGAAAGCTTTAAAGATGAATCAAGGAATTGGTGCAGTATAGAAAGCAAACGACTTATTCAATTCTGTTGTTGATGTTGAGATGAAAAGTGAGAATAGAGATAAAGCCTCCCAGTAAACCTCCTCTCTCTCCTTGATTTACAGAGGTTTAAACTGTCACAAATGTGTGATCACATCAGTCGATGTGAAATGTGGTTGATGCACACACAAAGATACAAGAATCCTTAGAGACACCCACATTTTTAAGTAAAATTTGGTGCTTTCTTGTACTGTATAGCCAATCTAATGACTATGGGGATTGGTCATTTACAGCCTCCCCTCATTAGTTAATGCTGCAGTGCCCCAAAAGCATGATGGATTTTCACGACCTTAAATCAGAGGCTGACTTGTGTAGCAATCTCAGCTTTTTTTGCAGAAGCTAACATCTGGACCAAGATGAGCAGAAATATCAGTTTCAATTAACATTTTTTTTTCAGACCTAACTCAAATTGTCATTCGAAGAAGTAAGACTGAAATGCTATGTAGGAATTAGCTTTCCTAAAATTTCATCAAGAGAGCAGACCTGAGCAGATGCCCCACAAGTCATCTGTGAAATACTCAGCTTGGTGAAGTCAGTTTTTTAACTGTGACCCAAATCCTGAAGTATATAGTGATGTTAATTAGTGCTGCACCACTTAACAAGCAGAAGGTTACACAAAACAAGAAGCAGCTTCTGAGGCAATAGAAATACCTATTATGAGTTCTAATCACTAAAGAAAACATCTTTTGTAAGGGTTTAAATATAACTCTCTTGCCTTTCCAATGTTCTGATGAGCCAGCTATTACTAATGTCGAAAGGTGATGCCTGTCAGCCAAGAACTACATTAGAGTCCATAATTGAATTTCAAGAGTTGTCAAGAGCAGGCTAATAAAGTAGCTGCTACTAGAGTGAAGTATGAAGAAAAAAAAAAAAAAGAAAAAATTAAAAAATGGAGAAATTTCTGGTCTGGCAGGATGCAAGGTATGTTGTGTGGTTTCCCTCTGTCATTTCAAATAATATGCTCATTTTTTCTGGGCTACATTTGCCTGACATTCTTCTCTTGTATAATAATGATTCATTATATATAATTTATTCAAGGACTGTAGCTCACCTCTAAGTGCCTATAAATATTGCTGCAGCTAGACGTTTGCATTGTAAAACAAACGCATCACGCTGGGATTGATGAAGGATCCTTTCATGTTGGCTCCTTGACAGGAAAGACAAATTTTTATTTTAAAGTAAGACATTGACCTTAAAATCATCTTTCAAATCTACCAGAGGAAACGATTACCAGCCCTTCTTTCCCTGTGTTGTTTAGGAAACTTGACAACTTCAAGGAGGGCTGGGGGCCACGAATTCCTTGGCCACTCCAAAGGGATAGAGCTGCACTGTTGTTTCAGCAGTGTTACTGGGAATGTCCCCATGGGCATGTCTATGGCAATGTCTAACACCTGCCCTCCCTCTGCTTTGCAAAAGCAAGAGCTGCTTCTGAGTGCAGCTCTCAGAGGTGGTGGAAGGCAGGCAGGTGACACTGCTGTGAGGAAAGGTGACAGGGAAACAGAGCCCCAGCTGGGAGAAAGGCCACTGTGTCACTGCACCATGTGGGTGTAGGATGCTGGCATCCTTCAGTGCCCTGCTAAATTGTATGTGGGTATGCAGCAATTCTGCTAAAAAAGGGAGAAATGCAATGCAAAGGTGACAACATTCACCCGGGGCACATCAGGTCGTGATTTCAAGAAATCTTTATCCTTTTCCTTTGCTGATCTCCTGCTTAGGGTGAGGATCTAGGCTCAGCCTCCTGATCATGAAACCCCAGGTCCTCAGGATGGCAGTTTTAGCAGGGCTCAGAGCACACGATGGGCACAGGCCAGAAGCACAGAAATGCAGCCTGTCTCCTCCAGCAATGCTCAACCCCAACCCTCACTTATTCATATATACCTGACTTCTTCTCCTGCCTGCTATTCTCTGCCTGCTCCCTGGCAAGTCATTTATTTTCCCTTCAGAGCTTTTGTTCCCCTTTTGCAGGATGGGGTAAACAAGGTTCCTAATTACACCTGAACACTGTGAGAAGACAGGATCAGGCACCACCCTTGCCCATGTGTAGTTTTCCCTTTAGCTGCTCCCAAAGGAAATATGAACACAGCTGCACTCTTGGTTTCAGACTTATTTACACAGGGTTTTAGTGGAGCATGCACTTTAATGCCATGAAATGCTCCTCATGTCTTAAATGGAATCCCAAATCCACCCTTTAACTCCATTTGCTGCTACTGTACAACCTAGAGAACAATAACAACAACACCTGCAGGTTAGCAAAATTTTTTATTATACCCAACCATACTGTACACAAACAAGAACCAGTGGTTATGGTTTATATGTCCATCAAAGCAAAATAGCTTTATCATATTTTCCATTGGCTTAAAAAAGGAAATATATATATATATAATGCTTTCTATTTATTTTGTCCTATATTAGAAAGGCAAATCTGCAGATACTGATATGGCTTAAATATTTTAATACATTCCCTCAGGAGAGCTTGTTTTCACAACTGGATAGAACACATGGAATGAGTTCAGGAATCTCTTTCAGAAGGTATCAACCCACATTAGATGTCAATTCAGCATAGTGAACCAGAATGCCTGAGACAGGGAAGAGGAGGGGTAATCTGGGATCCCTGTAGTACCATTTTTTTCTTTTCCTGTGTATTAAAATTTCTCCAGTCTATTTGCTTCCTATTTCTTCCTCTATATAATCTCAAGTTTGTGCTCTCTTGTTTTAACCACTGCCACAGCAATGAACAGACCACTGTTTTATTTAAAAAAAAAATAATCTTTTTAGGTTAGTGGAATTGATCACCATGGCTGCTTCTTTACATACTGAGTGAAGGGAAGGAGAAAGAGGGAGTTAGTGACACCAGAGAGCAATTCAGAGTTCCTCCATTAGGACACCTGCCCTGAATCACCTCATGGATAAATCCCTTTTCTCTCCACTAACCACAGTGGAAGCCCAGGAAGATCTGTCTGGAAAAAATTAGCCCTTGTGAATCTTGAGTAGGTTGATCTAGGTTCCCCCACCTAGCTCTGGAGCTGCACAAATCTTCAGTCATTTGCTATTGTCCCCAGGGCCCAGAGTTGCATAGTGTCTAGTGTTTGCAGTCCTGCAAATTCTTCTACAAGTTGTCATTTGCACAACAATAAAGGCAGTAGATTGTCAGGCTTAGCTGGGATTTAATTTTTTTTTCTGAACTACAGAGGAACTGTTGCCTGTACTTAACAGTTCTTGTAATAAATTACTCAAATACTAGTAAGGGATGAAAGGGATGCTACAAAAAGGCACAGGATAAAAGGAAAATGACCTCTCCAGTGAACTGAAGTACAGTGTTTATAATGATATGAATCCTGTCCTGCCTCAGACCATTTGATGGACACTATTCACAGCTGCCAAGTGTGCAGCACACTCACCATTTTCCATCAGGACCTAAGTGGCTGAGACTGTCCTATGTTGATACTGAAACAGTAGTAGATGATCTGTGGTGCTATGTCCTTCTCCACATTCCTTGCAAAACCCTGAAAATCTAAGGCAATGTTCCAGCACAACTGCACTGTTTGGAACACATCATGTCAAGGTTCTGCAAGTCAAACTTACTGCTCTCTACACCATGGTACAGAGATAAGCACCATGGCAGTAAAACATCTGTCCAACTCTTGTAACTGCACTTGATCTCACCAGGAGTTTGGGCCAAGAAGGCATCATTACATTTAAAAAAAGGCTATGTTCAAAAAAGACTTGTATCTTGGTCACTGATAGATTCATTTTCCTGGATATACTGGAGAATGTCCACTTCATTCATTGTCTGAATCCTGTTTTCCTTTGGCTTTGCCACTGGAGGTGAAATTCTGCTCTTGGAGGCAACTGCTGGCTTTGGAGGCAGTGCTGGTTTTGATGGTACCTTAGGTTTTGGTCTGGAGGTTACTTTCAGGAGTTTCTCTAGATCATCTTCAACCCTGGAAAGAAAAGAAATAATAAGTAACATCTTGGGAATTTCTGAACTGCTTTTTGTTTTGTAAAAAAATGCCAATGTTGTACAATAAAGCTTTCTGTAGGAAAGATCAACTGTGATGAACTTCTCTTTTAAGAAGGGCTTTCCATATAAGTTCAGTTTCACCAAAATAAGAACTTTTATTTTATATTGTTTGTAATTGTAATTTATATATTATATTGTATTTTAATAATGTGTTTTTTCAGGTTACTGTACAAGTTAATTAATTTACAGAATGTTTTAAAATGTCTAAATTAAGTGCAATTCGCAATTATAAAAAAAGAAAATTATTTTAGTTTGGTGAAGAAATGCCTTTGCTTTGTGACAGGATGAGTTGCTTTCCAGAAATTTTCATGGAACAGTAAAATTTTTCACATTCAGCTCTTGCTTCCTCTTCATCCCCATCCCCCAAGGCTGAGACTGAGCAGCCCCCATGTGCAATCATGAGAAACCAGAAAAAAACAACAGCTTTAAAAATGTCATGTTCCCATTTGCTCCCAAAACACTAAAGAAGTTTTGTGATCTGTGACTGTATGAAACAACTCTTTTTGGTGACCATTTCCCCCTATTTCCTAGTGAGTTAGTCCAAAACACCTTCAACAGTTAAGGATGTTTTCTACCTGCATTGTTTGACCTCAGCAAGACCCAGCACACTGTGAATGCCTGACTCCCAGCCCACAGAAGCTGTTAAAAGAATTGAGAATGTTGTTGTAACAAATTGTCTTGTGAGTCCAAGACGTGTCTGTCTTTGGAAAGTGAGTTTGTGGAGGAAAGAAGGTTGTGACACCACATCTCTAAAAGACACAGCAGAGATGGCACAGTAAGAATTAGCGTAGCTAGAGAGGCCTGTACAGGCCACAGTAACTTCTGCTCTGAATCAAAACAGCCTCTTCTTTTGGTCTTCTGAGCACAGTGGTCAAACAAAATGCCAGAAGGAGTAAAGACAGTTCATAGAGTCATAGAATGGCTTAGGCTGGAAGAGACCTCAGAGATCATCTAATCCAACCTCCCTGCAGGGACACCTCTCAACTAGACTAGGTTGCTCAAGGCCTCATCCAAGCTGGCCTTGAACACCTCCAGTGAGGGGGCATCCACAACATCTCTGGACAATCTATTCCAGAGTCTCTCCACCCTCACACTGAAGAACTTTTTCCTAAGATCCAATCTAAGCCTATTTTCCCTCAGTTTAAAACCATTTCCCCTCATCCCATCACTGGACATTCTTGTGAAGAGTCCCTTTGCAGTTGTTAATTTCCCAAAGGTTTGACTGATCAATGGCTGTTAAGCAGGCAAAACCCAACCTGCAATCCAGGCAGATAATGGCTGTGTAATGACCAGCTAGGAAGGTGAAGCCTCTGATAAAATGCATACCTCAAATATGCTTACAAAATACACTTGCCAAGGGCTCTGCCTCTAACTGTAACAGACAAAATCAAGAAAGCTCAAGCTTAGCAAGTGCAAACAAAAAACTTTTACATGGGATCAAGAGGATCTTTTAGAAAGATGAAGAGAAACAGCTGGGTTCTGAGGAAACATGAGGTTCAGGAGGAACATGTGGCTATCCCCTTGCCAGACCCCAGCTCTGGCAGAACACCCTTCCTCTTCCACTGCAGTGTCTTAGGCAGGGAAATAATGTAACTGTTTAATTGCTTACAACACTGTTTTAAGAAGTGTTTTTACCAAAGTTCAGGATCAACTGAATCAGCCCATTAGGCTGTAACAGTGCCAGCAGTAAAACTCTTCTGCCTCAGCCAAAGGGGAGCCTGGCAGGGAAGATATAAATAAACTAGGAGATGAAATTAAGGTGCAGAGGTTAATTTAAAGGGACTTGAATTTTCTTCAACTCTAAAATTCCCTTCAAATAGCTTTACTTAGTTCACTTTTAAAGGACTTGAGGATAAGAAACTCTGGTCAAGTGATTTTTAAGCAAGAAAGTAGTTGTCAGCACACGTGCAGCCCATCCTCTCCCTGTCTCTGCTAGAGCACTGCAGCAAGAGGTGCCACAGTCCTTCTGTCCAGGAGAATGGGCTGGATGCTGCTTGTTGGTCATAGCACCCACAACATGGCAAATGGCAAGGAGAAAAGGAGACATGACAAAGGGAACAGATGACAGCTGCTTCTCTCTGGAAGGGTGCTCTGAAGCTTCTCATTTGAGTCTCTGGAGACTGCAGGGTGTCTGTGGGAGCAGCTCTCCAGCAGCTCCACTCACTGCAACAGGATACCATGCAGGGACTCTAAGGAAGGTGCCTTTTTAGTTTCTTCTTCTACAAGCCCCAGAGGTCCCCCATAAGTCCCTGGAGCATAAATATATTTCATCATTCATTTACCCTTTAAGGTAAAACCATTCTTGAAGTCAGATCTTTTTGTGACTCCAAAAGGAAATCTAAAAAGGATGTTTTAACCAAGGCTAACCTTGTAAAATCAACTGTCTGAACATTAGTATCTAAAACTAGGAAATACCTGAACAGAGCAACTGATGGTCAGAGTAAGGCCACTGTCCCAGAGCTCTGCACCTTTAACTCTACCTTGTGGACTTATTTCTAGCAGGCAGTTCCTCTAATTTAATCCCCCAAGTAATTCTGGATATTATAATGCCTTTTATTTAGACAAGTTTTCTAATGGTTTTCTAATTTAGTTTCCATGAATCCCTGTGGGTGACATATCCCACCTAACTTACAAAACACCTTCTCACTGTATTTCTTCTTCCTAAATTCCTCATCTGCATAGAAGAAATTAATTTAATTTCAGCCCAGGCATTTTTGTTTGCTGCAAACTCTTGATACCCAAGAGATATCACACCTGTGATCACATTGCCAAGACATGTTCTGGTTGTCTTTGCTGTGTAATAAACACAACATGTTAGGGCTGGTATTTCTGAAGCCCAGCTTTCTTTAGGTGATCTGATGCCTCCCTTCTTGGCATAAACACATACTGAATGAATCAGTGCCCATGTCATCAAGTCTGGATCATAAGTAACAGAAATTGTACTACCCAGATGACCACCACACACACACATCTGGATCATATGGAGGGAGCCTGGTTTTGAACTAGGTGCACTGCCTGAGAACAAGATGCATTGCCCAGAAGGGGCAGCAGTGAATGCAGCTCATTAACCTGACCAGATGGTACAGTTTCCTGAATTCTCTACTCCTTTGGGGCTCTATAGTAATTTCTGTGCTAACCAGAGCCACAAAACCACTCAGCACAGTCACAGAAAACCATCCAAAGATGTAGACTGGTGGGTTGTATGTTGTTTTTTTTGTGGTTTGGTTGGGTTTTGTTTTTTGGGGGGAGGGGGGTGGTTTGGTAGTGTACTTTTAGGCCAAAAGTTCTGCAGGAGATGATTTTTTGAAGTCTGGAAGCTGACCATGTAAATCTCCTTTTTTTGTCCTTGATTTTTTCAAGACCTTGGTTAGACAGAAATCTTTTACAGAGAACACAGCAGACAATATGTGGTCTTTGTCCCCAAGCCTGCTTTTCAGTGCTGCAGTGCTAGGCAAACTGTTTGATCCACTGCTGTTTGATCATGTGAGACACAATTGTCTTTGGAAAACTAAAGAGGTAAAATGCAAAATGCCTCAGGCAGAGATAGAAACAAGGACTTCTCTTTCTTCAGAAGCAAATGAATTGTTACAGTGCATAACTACCACCATATTTAACTCCAGGCCAGAAGGAAGAAGAAAAAAAATCAAGCAACTATTCTGAAATAACAAGATTAAAGGAAGACCCTTCCAACCCCCACCTTCTTGTAGACAGTCAGGCACAGAATCCATGTAATTAATCATTCCCTAATTAGCCCCTCTCTTTTTTCTGTAATGGAAAAGCAATGCCACATTGTTTAGAATTCCTGCCATACTGTTATACTGATTCACAGACTCTATTGGTGGAAATTCTCTTTGTTTCCAGACAGAAAACAACCAAACCCTTACTGAAGAAAGGCTGTCACAAAGCCCTGTGATATGACTGCACCAGCATGTGGACTTCAAGAGAGTAAACGAGTTCTGACTTGAAGACAGATGCAGCTGCCATCAGAACATCCACATTTTAGATGCCATTTCTCTGAACTCTGTCCTGTCTATCTGGACAAGATCTTTGGGACAGAAAGGACTATGTGCATGTACAGCATGTGAGAAGATGGGGATAATGACCTCTGCTTGCTGGGAATGCTCTAATGAGGAGAAACAGTAATGAAAGCAAGAGACAAAGCCTCCTATAATTTGCTCCAGTATCCAAAAGGTTATGCAATTCATGGCAATTCTTGCAGAAGAGATTTTTATCTCTCCCTATCTTATTATTGGTGTCTTTATTTTGTCTGGTGTTTCTTCCAAGTATGAGAGATACCTTAGTGAAGCCTTGGGGAATGGTGTAATAGAATATGACTTGGGAATCACAGAATCACAGAATGATTTGGCTGGAAGAGACCTTCAAGATCATCAAGTCCAGCCATTAACCCTGCACTGCCAAAGAAAAGGTTTGTGTCCAAAAAACAGGCAGGAGGCTTCAAAGTATCTGCTGACCATCTTCTGCTACAGTCATAGAGACAGGGTGAAGTTGAATACGTCCTGTGGCAATTGCACAGGCTGGAGTTAATCAGAGGAGAGCAAAGCACAGGGGGATGCAGAGGAGGAATCTCCCCTCCTGCTCCTGCTTTCCCAGGCCATCCATTACAGGTGAATTCACACTAGTGCTTTACCCAGTGGCAGGGAATGTCTGGACACTGGAATGGGAGAATCTATACTGTTGAAACACAAGAAGAATCAGTGGCACAGCTTTGGTCTGGGACAAATTAGCCTTCATCCAAGAAATTCCCTGGCACAGCTCGGATGCAGTGAGGGGCAGCAGCAGCTGCCCAGAGTCACCTCTCATGCCAGAGAGAGTCTGACAAGGTGGGTGCAGCTCAGGGGTGCTGTCTGGCTGAGGGCCAGGGAACAGGCTCATTAGTACAGGTAAGTCCTACATGCCAATGCCCACGGGAGTGCTCTGAGGAAAACAGCCTACTGGTTGGATCACTCAGCCAGGAAATGAGACAATTCAATTATTACAGCTTGAACTAGAGAGCTGGGTCAGATTTTCCCCATGATGAAGAAGTACAAATCTCTGTCTCCCACTTCACTGGAAAGTTCCCCAGTCACCAGGTAAAGGCATAGCTGGGGCAGAGGAGAGCAGGCAGCTCTTACCCCCAAGCTGAAGATGTCTGTCAAAAATGCAACTATCCTGGGGCAGGATGGTTGAATTATGGTGACAAGCCTAGCAAAAGCTACACTTGCTACACTAGAAGAGACTAGGACTCTAGGTCACCTCTCTGCATTATTCTATACCATCCACACAAAACCCCAGGGATGGGGCAAGACCACAAGTTTTGGAAGAACATCCAAATACAGTGCTCTACAGGCACCTCACCAATGCAGACCTGGTGTTAGGAAAGGGAGCCTGCATCTACAATGCCAGTGGTCAGGGGGGAAGCTCACCTAGCTCTGCCATCACCATCACTTAATATTTGTTGACAGGCCAAGAAATTAGTAAGCAGTAAGAGGCTGTTCAATGGACAGGAAGAGGGAAGATACTTGGTTGACTGCCTGTGGATATTTTACCATAAAAAGAAATCTTTCATTGCACTTACAAAGCAATTGGTTCTTCTCAAAGCTCAACACTTGTTAATGCAAAGTAGGTGATTCTATTTAAAATAGTAACTCATTTCACTTGAACAGGTATCCAGAGAGCACAGTCTTCAGTTTGCAATGAGAACGTTTATCATATTCTCTTCTCCCTCCTGTTGTGACAAGCACAGCCCACGCACAGTTTGCAGACTCATTTGTCTCTGTAACAGTCTCTTCCTCAAGAGTTTGTAACTGCTGAGGATTCACTGCTGAGCTGACAGTAACAAGGTGCTACTTCTGCTGCAACCACTCAGGTAGCATAAAGATCACGAAGGACATGGCTGCTTCTGTGTTCTGCTCTGAACATCATCCTTTTCTGAACATCATCTGCATAATTCAGTTAATCCACCTGTGTACAGTGAACTTCTCCAGGTTTCTGAACCTGTGACACACCTGGTGCTGCATCATAGCTCAGGCTGGTCTTAGGTCTTGACAAAATGTGGCCAGGCAAATTTTCTGTGTGATACAACAGGGTATGTCCAACAGACCAAGAAGTTTCCCTTTGCTGGGGAAAGATTTCTCCAGTCCCCTGTGGGAAAGGAGAGGGACTGTCAACATCTACAGAGAAAAGGCAAGATTTATCCTTAGGCCTCAGAACATGCTCAAGGCTCCATGCCAGAGAGACTGCAGGGTTCAGCTCACACTGAACATTCCCTCACTTCTTGGAAAAGAGACTGTGGCACTGCCCTACAAGAACATGTAACATCAGTCTGGTGGTAAGGGAACGTGGGAGGTGATTCAAATGCTGTCTCTACATTTATGAGACCTAAGAGTTCTGCTAAGGCTTCCAAACTGAAAAAAAATAGTGTGTTGTGCATAACCAGGAGAGCAAGTTCAGCTACAGCTCTTCAGGTGACTGCAGTGAACACACACAGAGGTGAGGGGAAGTATCCTACTAGTTTAAAGCAGCAGTGCCACTCTTCCCTCCTTCAACAGCTTCTCCTGTGCCCCCAGCTGCCCTGCACTCAGTCCATCAGCACTCTGCCACAGGTAACACTGTGGATGAGACTTATCAGGGGATTTCAGGAGGTATTAGACACCTGAACAGGTCAAGACTTCCTGACCTATCTGCCTGTAACTCTTGCACAGACAAGCATTGCCTCTGGATTCACACAGCAACTTTCCCATTGGACCACTGGTATGATCTTCTGCTTCATTCTGTGTACTCATTTCTAACTGGATCTTGATGACTTGTCAAGTACTGGAAGTGCTGGGACAATTCAAGAATAAATAAAAACTACTGGAACTGAAAAGAAATGGAATCTTTTCCCATGGCTTTGCATAACCAACTGGATGTGCTGCTAACACATGGGCTAGATGATCTCCAGAGGTTCCTTCCAACCCCTACCATTCTGTGAGTCTGTGATTGATGACCCCAAACTGATCTAAAAGCATGGTCCATTGCTCTCAGAGCAGACTTCAGAGACCTATCTCTGTCACAGAGGAAGAGAAAAACATATCATCCAAGAGACATTAAGATAGCAGAGGAAAAAGCTCTCTCCACTAGTGCAAAATAATGCAAGGACTGCCTTGAAACAGGTGCTTCTCCTCTAGCCATGTGAGCACTCTGTGTGCTGAGACTGCAAGCAGAGGAGAAAGCAAACACAAAATATTGCAAGCACACACGTGTTGGCTCCCCATACACCAGAGCACTAAATCAGATCATGTCCTGCCCCATCAGCTTCTATAAACATCAGGTGGGCTGTCAGGATGTAATGCAGGATGGCACCTGACCCAATTTAACCTGTGTTTCAATGAAGATAGTGAGCACTTCTGCAGGTGCAGAATGCAACAGCTGCAAATATACCTGCTTCTGGAGAGGTTGGAAACCACACACAGCTCCTCCCTCCTGGGATTAGCAACTGCTGTGGAATTCATACATGCTAACAGGAGCTGGCTGGTAGGAATCAGCACTGTAAGCAGGTTGGCCTCATCATTCAGATGCCAACCTGAGATCCAGAGGGCAGGAATCTGACTCCTTACAGCAGCACAGATTCCCTGGTGACACTGGTCTCTCTGAGCACTGGCTCCCTGCTTATCTCACAAGGATTATCACTGCAGGCAAACCAGCCTTGGGAGACACATGGCAGGAATAAACTACAATATGTGATGTTATGTTCCAGTGCTACACTATCAGGAAGGCAGTAATGTGTAAGACCAAGTACATTATTCCCTCTTGTAATACTGAGGCCTGGCCTTCCTTTCCACTAGATTAAAAATTAAGTGCATGGTGAGAACAGATTTTAATGAGAACCCTTTACAGCTGTGGAGGTGTGTGCAGGATTCCTCTTGCAAGTGGCATGGAGATATGTGAGCCACCAGCAGAAGATAATTTCTCTTGTGGCAAGATCCCCTGATTTCACCTCACTGAAGCTGAATTCCATTTTGTTTCTGGGGTTTGTTTCTCACTTGACCCCTCTTTTTGAGTCACAGAATAATACTTTGCACCCTACCTTTCTCAAAGGGTCCTCCTAATTTCCTTTTTCATGTGTTTGACACATATCTTACCTTTTACTTGTAAGTACAATTACTGACTCACAGTTAGAATTAAAGTATTTAAGCTCTTCCCTCAAATTAAACTATTTTGAAATCTAAATACCTCTTCAGATCACCTATACACTACAGACCAGATTTGAGATATACCTCAGCAGCTCCTCAGTGTCCTCCTCAGGACCTGTGCTCAGCACATACTCCCTGTTCTCACAGGCAGCTGGCAGCAGGAGTGAGTCTCCCAGTCTTACCACCCCACCAAGGTCTGGATCTTCAAACAATTTCAGATCTAGAAAAGGGAAGCAGAAAATGCTTTAGTTAAATCATACTACATAAGACAATACCTGCATTAACACTAGCTAGTAGATCTGGTTACTGGGCTGAAAATAAATCATGCAGGCAATTATTTTCTTACTAGGACTTCCAGCCCACAAAATGCAATGATATTCTGAACTCTCAGGGTTTGGTAAATCTACTTTCTTCTTGCACACAAAAGCAGGTCACATTACTCTTTCTAGTGTGGCATGAATGTGTGTGTGACAGCCTGCTCCCATAGACCTAAATATCCCAGCCCAAAATGTCAACTGTGAACAGCTATGAGAACTACAGGTCTGATCTTTCTGCCCCAGCTGAAGATTTGCCTTAACATTCCCCAGTCACTGCTTAGCCTAGATACTCTATATCACTACTTTTAAAATCTCAGTTATATACATGCTTTAGATATAACCATCTGTGTATATACAAATATAGAACAGATTTACTCTCTTTCATCTTCTTCCTGGGACCAATGGATGAGAAATCTTTTTCTGGGCCAAAGAGTCCTTCATCTGGATCTAGTTCCTCTTCAAAAATGGTTAATTTGGGCTTCTCTTCCTTGATTGGAGGAGCAGGTGCCTTCTTTGTTTTTTTAGTTCTAAAACATAAAAGACAAGAAAGTCAGCTGTAATTTTTTATTTAACAATGAAGATTTATGGCTAGAAAGTCTCATAAGCTGAAAACAGATGGAGGTTGGGAAAGGATTAGAGAAAGGTAGCCAGGCATCTGCTAGCTGCTGGAAGAAGCAGGGCCATTGAACTGCAGAACTGTTGGTCTGACACACTCTACTTATACTCATGTTTAATAGTCTTAAGAACTATACAGAAACCCCAGGGGAGCCTGAAGAGCAGTGCTGTGCAAACTACCACTCAATCACATTTGTTTTAAGCAGTTGTACTCCTCCCACACAGAAAGCTTAAAATAAGAATGAAGATCAGTTCAGCAACACTGTCTTAGACAGACAGAAAAGGGATGGCTTGAAAAAGAAAGTTCAGGTTGAACCATGGCACTGATCCCTTTGGACAGGTTTTCAAAAGTCACTTTGGCTCCATTTCCTTGCCAGGGCCTGCTGCTGGTTTTTACTGCTGCATACATTTCACACAAGTGTTAGACACTCCCCTGATCCTCCCCAGAGGAGACATGATATGAAGACAAGATCACCTTTAAGCTGAAGCAAGAAGGAATTGGCTGAACAGACTGCTATTTGCCAAATCCACAAATGTCACTCAATACTTTCCTGATCCAAGGACAAGATTAATTTCCTCTAAATGTAGTCTTCTAAACAAAGACAAAGTTAATTTTTAGGCTTTTTCTCCACTCAGTAGAAAGAGACATACATGTCCATAGGATAATGAATCCCATCTATTTTGAACAGTGATATTTAGATGCAATAAATCTCTAAAGATCTCCTCCTCTCCCCACTAACTGCAGAAGGAAGCTAAAAGCTAGTTTGCATTAGAGGCTTCACTTGCACATGACTTAAGCAAGGAGAGCCAAGCACAAGAACAGAGTGACAAGCACATGCCTCTTGCTCTCACACCTGAGTCACTTCCACCAGCTGAAGCTCCAAGGCAGCTTTCACAGTAGGGGCTGCTTAATTTATGAGGCAAACCAGATGGCATTAAGCAAATTTAGAGAATAGGAAAAAAAACCTTTGGGTGAAAAGTCCCAATTCAAACTAAGCTGAACGAGAAGCACAGGACAGCACATCCTTCCCAAGAAACTGCCATGTTTCAGAGATCATTAGTCTTAGCAGTCAAGGTCTTGCAGTTTCTAAGGCAGCCCCTTTGAGTGCCTCTTGCAATAGAAGATCTGATCTCCTGTGCAAGGAGCAGGTCAGGTTTCAGCCCAGAGCAAACCCAATTATCAGCACTTAACATGCCATAGTCATCAAAACCTAAGGACGAGGTCAAAAGATTAGACATCCATTCCAAAGGTAAAGCAGCTTGGAAAATCCTCTGCCAACTGCAGCTGCACACAGAAGAGTGGGGTCTGGCTATTTCCAGTTGCATTCACAAGTTTATTATCACCAAAACAGAACTCACGGATGGTACTAACTTGCTACCAGCACTTGTTCCCTTAGCAATGGGAAATGCTGCACTTCAGAGGCCTAAGAGCAAGCCCCATGCAGAACTTAAATGCAGTCTTCCTTGGAAATGCACCCTATACCATGCACTAAAGGCATCTGCACTTGTCAGAGGTGAATTTGCTGAACTAATTATGATAAACCCCTTCTTTTTAAAGCAGGAGAAACTTCCATGACTTACTATTTTTCTTTTCACATTTATATTCGTTTTGGACATGACTCAAGTGGCTTCTGAATTTGAGCTACTTTTGAAAGATCAGTTCCAAGAAACTACCTCAAACTGCAGCATTTGTAAAGAAACCTTCTTCCAAAACATGACAAAACCTAAAATTATGAAATGCACAAGCCAGACAGCTTTCACTCACAATTTCTACAGAAATTCAGATGTATTGCTTTCTTAACTGTGATAAGAGATCTGCCACTCAAATGAACCTAAGTATTATTGGAAAAGGTGAAAAAATAAGAGCCATTATATTTAACAACAAAACCAGAAGAACAGCAAGACTGAGTCTTTAAAAGCTAAGAAATTGATTAAAAACAGAATTAGCAGATACAAATAAATCTAATCTACTAGTAGAAGCAACCTTTATTTGCAAAATGTATGCCTTCCAAAGTGTTCTCTGAGAAGTGAATGATAATGCAGATGGGGATTTGCAACCTACAGAATGCCCAAAAGCCTCTGACAAGACCCCTTGCCTGTTCAGAGAGCTGCAGCAGCTCTCATGGTGCTTAAGAGCCTGTTACCCATAGGTACAGGCTCTTTTTCAAGCAAAAGATCTCCATGCCAGTGAAGTTAACAAGGAGTTTACTATTAGTTAGCTACAATATTTGCATCAAAGAGTACCAGAATGGTGGGAAACACCAAAGGAAGAGAACTGTAAAGAACAGCACGTCACAAAAAAAATTTATTGAACTGAAAGGTCCTGGTAATAACCCTCTGTTTAGTCTGTCATCAAACCAGCCCCACTTCCACTGTCTTGCCTTCTGTTTTGCCAGGGGACTCCACTGGCAGTCACAGGGCAGGGGGCCAAACCCACAGGGCTTGACTGCTACCAGCAGGAACACGAGGAAGTTGTTTTTCTGCCTTCAAGTTGTTTCCCTTCACTACCCTTCTAAGGAAGCCACAGTTGGACTGCCAAGTAATTCCAGCAAATCCATACAGGGGCTTTGCTGAGGTCAGTCAGAAATACAGATTCCCACGGTTCTGTATTTAGTTGTGCCAGTCCAGTCTGTGCACTCCTGAGCAGAGGTTAATGGATGAGAAAGAGTGTGTAATAAATTTTGGAGCCTGGCTGAGGTTTTGGTTTCACAACCAGGTTCAGCTGGCCTGTGTGTCTGCCTGTCCACTCATCCCCCATCTATATATTCCTGCTACCTTCCCATAAGTGGGGGGTCAGTGACTTAGCTGGACCTGAGCTGATTGTGAAGCCACATGCTGGTGTAGAGGAGAAGCTGCAAGGATAGTTCATTTAATGGTCATGATGTGACAGGGTGCAGCAAACTGGTGGAGGGATGCAGAGGCTTTGGAGAAGACAGAAATGAAAGACTCACCAGCCTCCCTCAAGCCCTGCACTTCATTAGCACCTTCTTCACACATCACACTCACAAGGCTCTGACACGTGTGACACACAAATGGCTCTGATATTCTGACACTACCTGCATCCAGCCAGATGACCTGTGTCATTGCTGTTCCTCTGTTCCTGAAACAAATGGACCTTGGAACATCCCTCTAGTGAATTAAAAAAAAATCTTAACCCAAACCAGTCCTGAAGATGATGTATGCTTTGACTTAGTTACCCAGTTGAGTTCCCTGACTTCTACACACAAAGCACTATGAGAATGACTTCAATAACACTGTTGTCTCCTGCTTGGAGTCTGAAAGGAGCCAAACTGCCTTGTAAGTAACTGTAGGTAAAGTCTGGACTCCTAATGGACATGGATCAAAACTGGATTAGCAAAAATGAGGGTATACAGACCTGTCTAGTCAGGCTACTGGCACACTGGAAAATCCAGCTGAGCTCTCAAATGATTCTCAAATCACCCATGAAAATGTCAACAAACCCCTGTATTGCAGAAGGCACTAATTTCAAACCTAACCCATTTTGCAAGCACAATTCTCCTTTTGTTTACCAACACAACACAGGTCACTTGTTTGGTCTTGCTTCCAAGTCTCACTGGCCCATCACTAATGCAGGAAAGCTTTCTGGTCAGCTGTAGAAAACAGCAACTAGGGTGAGTAAGACACCCCAAAGTCAGAAGATTTTCAGATCTGTATGTGCAATGGTATTTTGAAATTTTGGATCTCCAGACCTAAAGGCCTGGTGGCACATGGGTTAAATTGAAGGGCACATCTGTTGTGCTCAATACAGAGTCCCAAACCCATATTCACTATTGGGTTAAAAGTGAATGTTAATTATCTAAAGTAAGTGCAACCTCAGCACACAAGAACATATTTTTTTCCAAACTTGCTATTCTGAAAATATGATAAATATGAAAATATGATTTTCATATTTATAATATATATTCATAATAAAATATGAAACTATGATTTTTATAGAAATAAAGATGATGCTCCAGGAAAGCAATGTTACAGTAATATTAACATCAATACTTATTCAGAAGATACATATTCATATTTTAGGCATCCAAGGGATTTTGCAAGGAAAGAGCTCACTAATATAACCAGACACCTCAGCTCCCACAAACCTACCTTCAGGCTTGCACAGAAGAACTACTGCTAAAGCAGCAGCAATATCAGCACATCTTCTGGAAAACCTGACAGACAAAGAAGCTACACACCAGCTCATGCAGAAAACAAAACATCATCTGCTGCTTCCTTTGCACTCAACAGCACTGATTTTCCACAGCTGCCTGATAACAACAGACAGGACAAAGAGGGTCATTCTTACTCACTTTGGGTGAGGGATGCCCAACAGAAATGTCAAGCCTCCCAGCTCAGCACAGCCCAGCTGCTGAGTATTAAGCAACTCTGACAAGTGCTGGCCGGGAGGATATTTTACCTCGCACAAGTCATCTTTTTCTTGCAGATATCACAGTAACTTACAGTGCTTTAAATGGCCCTGGCATGTCCCAAAATAAGATAATGCATAATAGATGGAACAAATCTCCTACTGGAAATCATTTGGAGGAAGAATATTCAATTTTAGGTGAAGTTTCTCTTGCTGCAGCTCACAGATTAGGCGATTCTTGTACTGTTGTTTCAACAGATGGAAAGAAAGCCTTGAAGGAATAGATTTTCATGAGTTCAGCTCCCATCTAGAGACCTGCTTTTGTGGAGAGATTTTTCTGAAGGGCTTAGCACTCAGAAGTACCTGTTCTTCCCCAAAGAAGCCAAGCTGTTCCTATAATCTGCCCTTAAGCTTTCTGATTACATCCTTTTTCAATATAATCTGACAACAGGACCACAGAGGGACAGCTTTTGGTTAGCACACAGATCATCAGCAGTAATCAAAATACAGGAACACTTGCTAAAAAGTTTTCAACTAAGTCACTAGAAAAGCACCCAGGCACTCCTATGCCTGGCAAGGGTACAAGGCTTAAAGAGCAGGTTGCAAAGAACAAAAACATAAAGGAAATGGCTCAACATGAGCTGGCAGTTCAGAGAATCACAGAATGTCAGGGGCTGGAAGGGACCTGAAGAGATCATCTAGTCCAACCCCCCTGTTTGCAAAACAGGAGCCAGGAGAGAGCTCACACAGCTCGGAAGGCCAACCTAGGATGCATCAAAGGAGTGTGGCCAGCAGATCAAGAGAGGTGAATCTCCCCCTTTACTCTGCTCTGGTGAGACCTCACCTCAAATTCTGTTCTGGTGTCCCCACCAAAAGAGGGACATGGATCTGTTGGAACAAGCCCAGAGAAGGGACACAGAGATGGTCCAGAGGCTGGAGCTCCTCTGCTATGAGGACAGGCAGAGGGAGCTGGGACTGTTCAGGCTGGAGAAGACTCTGGGGGAGCCTTCCAACCACCTTCCAACACCTGAAGGGATCCTACAGGAAGGCTGGAAAGGGACTCTTCACAAGTGTAGAGCAATAGAATGGTTTTAAACTGAGGGAAAATAGGTTTAGATTGGATCTTAGGAAAAAAGTTCTTCAGTATGAAGGTGGAGAGACTCTGGAATAGATTGCCCAGAGGAGCTGTGGATGACCTTCCATGGAGGTGTTCAAGGCCAGGCTGGATGAGGCCTTGAGCAACTTAGTCTAGTTAAGAGGTGTCCCTGGATTAGATGATCTCTGAGGTCCCTTCCAGCCTAAGCCATTCTATTATTAAAAAACCCCTAACATAATTAATAATAAAAGATAAATTATTTATAATTTTCCTTTGATTTTCTCGACTAAATCAGACTGTGGGACCTGCTGAAACAAGTTAAGGAGAACAAAAGACAAGTTACAAAATGAATTCATGGCTAAAATAAATCAAGGCAAGACACTGGTCCAGAACAAGAAAAGCATTCTTGTTCACATTCTAAGTTAACAGAATCACAGAATGGTAGAGGTTTCTATTCACAATAAAGACATGAAAAAGCCAAAAATAATTGCTAGCATTTTGGGTTTCATCTGCAAAACAGCAGAAGGAAGTCTAAAGGGTTTGTGTTAAGCACAGTTAAGCAGTGCTTACCCTAACCCTCATCTTAGTGCTGCAGGTTGTCAGATATGCAATACCAGATAACATGCACTGATGTGTTTTGGAAAAATCTAGCCAGAATCTTTCTGCACCCTGGATGTAACTACTCAACACACTGTAGGAGTTCATGGAGGTTAGAGAGGGCTAAAAATAAAGCTATTTTAGAAATTAGAAAAGTTAGAAAAGTAGAAGCAGCAGCAGCATGGTCTGGTGAGCATTGCCTTGATGTTTGGGAATGTTAAAAGGCAGATAATCAGATACAATCAGTAAGTAATTAAAAGAGCATTCATTATAAAGGACTTGCCAGAGTCACACTGCTGTTTTCATTTTACAAGCCTAGGGGCTTGGTTCATGAATAATGGTATCTTATCCCAGGACTGGCACAGCTGTCCTGAGACTTGCCACTCTTTTGTCCAAAGCAGGACCTGGGCACTGGAAGCTCCTACCCTCCAGCTCCTGGGGACAGGGATGTCACTGCAGCCCCTGCTTCTCTGTGGGCAGAGAGCCTGATCTGCACTGACTCACTGAGGCCCTCAGATGCCTCGAGCAAGGAGGGCTGACAACAGAATGCTCACTTCTTGCTTCTTCTCCATGGCTTTTGTGGGATGAGGAGGAGAGCCCATTGTGTCTTGTTGCCTGATGATGGCAGCACTAGGGTTTGGTGTACACCAGTTTTTCTTATGCCCCTAATTGTTTGTACATTTGGTAGGAGTTGATTTCAAACTGGTGAAAGAAACATTGATTTTTTGCTCTGCTTGCCTCTTCTGAAGCACCTTCTATTACCTCAGTGTCTAGTGCCTGCCATTTCTGCCCAATATTATCCTATTTCACCCCACCTCAATCCATTTCCCCACACTTCTGGCCAGTATCAGCCACTCCCTTGCTCCACCTCCAGAATCTGCAGGATTGTCTTGTCCTCTGAACTGATGATCAGGCCTCCTTGTCATCTTCAGTTCTCTTCTCCCTGCATCCATGCTATGTATCTCTAACTACCTTCTTCTATAGGCTGTAACTGCAGGAAAAACAGGAAGATCTAATGGGAAAGTGGGAAAAAGCAGAAGGGAGGGTAAGGAAAAAGGATGACATTAAGAAGGGGTAACTGCAGGCAAGTTAGCAAAGCAAGAGAAAGGGAAAAGATAACCAGTTACAGATAGTTAAACAAGGAAAACAAGGATGGTTAGCAGTCCATTTTCACTAAAAGATAAAATTTGTGTTAGATCTTAAAGAACTGTAATCTCTTTGTGGAGAAAGGATACTTTATCAGGAAACTAATATCTTGGACTTGACAAACTTTGCCAGACACTATTCCTTAATCTATTTCTATTAAGGTCACTATTCAAGATAAGGGAGATATTTTCAGGAATAGGTGCTAGATTTATCTTTTGACCCCATAAAAGTTACACTTGAAGAAAAGAATCCATTCTTGTATACCAATTAGTAACTGTTACAGGCCTGTACCTCCACAAACACCAATTTTTTTGAGCAAGTACTGTGTTGCATGCCTGTAAAGTGATGTCTCCATGCAGTATAACTTGGCAATAAAATGTGTGATGTGACAAGAATATAAATATGGCAACTGTGCTGAAATCAACCTTCCAGCATTGCTCCTTAATGAGACATTCTTCACAAAATGTCCTGAGCAGCTTAAACAGGGTGTGTAAAATACTAGCTAGTGAGCATGTTATCTGCCACATGCTCAACAGATTTGGGAGCAAACACAGGAAAAAGGCATTACAGGCCTTGGTAAAATCAAATCTGCAGGATCTGCAACTGGTTGGTGCCTCCTCCCAAGAACAACCAGCCTGACTGTTCCACACTTACTTTATAAAGGTTTCATTTTGTGTTACTTTATGTCCTGGCAACCAGAATGCCATCACATTCAGCAGCAGCTAATGCCACCACCTATGTTTGACAGCCTCCCAGCCTCACTTTGTGCTCCTCAGGAAAAGACAATTTCCCCTCTGCTGCTGCCTCACCTGAATTTCCCTCCTCCTCGACCACATCCAAAAGCAGAATGATACAAGAACCCAGACTGCAAGCACAACAACTTCTGCCTGTGAACAGAAAAGCCTCAAATACATACCATAATAAGAGGATGTTTGCATCAAAAATCCTCTGGACTCTAATCCCAGAGGCTCTGTGTCAAATCCTGGCTGAAGGGCACTCTTCTTTTTCTCCCCAGTACCTGTGCAGACACACCCTCAACTTACAGAAAACCTCTAGCAAGCTGCAGATGATGTTCCAGTGTAAAATTCTGCCTGATATACCTGTCACACCACGTCTAGGGAGCTTATGAGGAGCCAGAGAAGGGCCAGTTACCAAGGCAGCCAAAGCAGGCTTTGTACTTGGAGGCTGCAAAAGCACAGGGTCTCTGCACCACAGCACAGGCTGAGCCTGGTTCCCCACCCCACTGCCTTCCCTTCTCCACACCTTGCTGTTCAGAGAGGGTACTTTCTTCCTCTTGGCCATGCAGTAGGTAAACCCAACCTCTCACTGTAGCACAGAGATGGCTCCATGGGAAATAAAATAGAGAAGGACCCAGTGAGGCACTGTCAGAATTAAAGGATACCACTGTTGCAGACCCAGCCCTGAGCTCTGGCTGCTGCTTCTCCTGCCAGTCACGAGATCAAAACATCTTCCATAGCAAGAAAACAAACAGAATTGAAAATAAAAAGCAAACTTTCCTGCCTAGAGGTTTCTTGTGTTGTTTTTAACAGAGGGAAGATAAAATTGCTCTGGGTGAAATATTCCCCAGGCCACAGATATAACTATTGCACAAAGCAATTCCACTTCTGGTGTTGCTGGAGGTCAGACTGAAGAACAGTCACACCAGGGAGCACTGGGGACACAGATCTCTCCCTCTGCAGAGAGACACTTGGGGCTCTGCAGCAGCAGCTGCCAAGGGGCTTCTTTCTGCTGCAGGCACAAAACCAGCTGACACAGTTCTGCATTTTTATAACTGGATTCCTATTCATGTTTTTGTGGCTAACCAGCCTGACTGGCCAGCACACACAGCTTTTGCAACAGCAGGGATCCAGGCTCTGGGCCCCAAGCTGAGGGCCCAGGACAGGTGGCTGTGCTGCAGCAGGGGCTGGTGTGGCCAGGGAAGCACCAACAGCCCTTTGCCCAGTTACTGAACAGCCATCATAATCAGCTAACATCAGAACCACAATCACTCCCCTCCTGTTGGCAAACCTGAGTTCAGCTGGCCCAGAGAGGTGCTTGCTGCTCCCACAGCACCCTTCAGTGCTGGCAGATGGATGATCTCAGGGAGGCCTCCATATCCCCGGAGAACTGGGACTTGACACGAGTGACAGGAGTCTGCAGATCCACCCAAGGGATTCACAGAGCCCCTGCTCTTTGCTCCTGCTCAGCTACCTGCTGGCCTGCTGCTGCCAGCTGTCCCCAGGGCTGGCTGCCTTAGGAACACTGCAGCTTCACATGCTGCAAGGGCTGCAGCAGGGAAAATGGATCAGGAAGCACAGACTGAGTAGAAATGCTGGTAAATATCTCAGGCTTTCAAATCCCAGGCAACGTGAGCTTGTGCAGGGCCAAAAAGCAAGAAGAGTGAAGTGCTTCATTAGCCCAGGGAGAGCCCTGTGCAGGATTAGTTGCTGTTGACTCATGGTGTGGGCCTGGGCAGATTACCTGATCCTTCGGGCCAGTCTAATGACTCACAAGTTCTAAACAGACTCAAACTACATTGAAGTTATTCCATTTTACATCAGTGTGGAAGCTCATGCACCTAAGCATCCTAGTAAGTTGGGAGAGATGTGTGAAATTAAGGGATGTTTTGTTGACTACACAGGGGAAGCAGAAATGATATCACTAATCTGTGTCAGTAGGAGGGACTAGGGAAAAAGTGACAAAATGATGCTGATGACAGCAGGGGAGTAGCAACTGCAAGTAACTGCAGAGTGTTTTAAGCTTCTGCTCCCTGGTGTTACAGTGGCTGTGGCAACACTGGAGGAAAGGCTGATGATTTCAGACAGAAAACACAGACTAAGGACATTTCAGGATCTGGATCCAGAGTAAGAAATGCTGTGGTAGACTTTTCACAATGGTTTGGTTGCTGAGGGGCTACAAGGTGACTTCTGTGAGAAGATGCCAGAAGATTCCCCCATGTCTAATAATGTATCCATACTATAAAATACTTATTTTTGGTCTTCCCTTGCTCTGTGTAGTGTCCTGGAATTATTATTTATTCTGCATCTAAATTTTAGTTCAAAGTACTTGAAATAAGATCAGAGTTGTGTTAGAACTCTGGAAAGCCATAGCCTGAAATGGAGGGTGCTCATGACACACTTTGGACCCAGAACAAAGGCATGTGGTGGTGGTTGAAGGAGCTTGGTGAGAGTGCCAGAGAGAGCACTGTGTCTGGAGATAAACTTGATGCAGTCTTCCCTATGACATCTACTGGAAACAGTCCCTGCAAGGTGTCCTGAGCACCAGCCCTGCTCAGTAAGAACAGATAAGCAGAGAGCAGAAAGGAGATTTTACCTTGTTGCCCACTTGTCTGCAGGGTTTAAGGAAACCTTGGCATACTTCATAATATCCATCTTGCAGCACAGCAGCACCATGATGGCTCCTCTCCCATGAGCAATGGTGCTGTGCTGCCAGCAGCTGGCAGATGACTGGCAGACCAAACAAGTTCCTCCATGAGAGCAAAGGATAAGACAGGCTGGTTTCTATCTCCCACCACCTCCCAAGGGCAACTAAAGCAGCATTTTTTGCCAGCAGACTGCAATGTTTGGATAGCTCTCGAACACCTCACAACCCTTCAGAACTCACTTTCTCTGCACCTCCACGTGGCAGGGCATGCCAGCACCCTTCTTTTACAGATCAGGCAGGAAACACAGGCCTAAAAAACAGAATTGAGCTGTTTGCAGCCAAAACAGGATGTCTTTGAAACAAAGAACTGAAACTAATTCCCCTGAGCCCTTGACCAGCAGCTCTGGTCTGCATGGTCCTTCCCATTTGAGCATCCTGCATTATGTGGCACTGCCCTTGTCTCTTGGCAGGACCACTGAACAAATAAAAACAACTCCAGTGAGGTCAGGGTTTGCTGTAACAGCCCCTGAGGGAGGAAGTGTGGGTTAGCCCTCAGGAGCCTCTTAAGAATGCATTTGCTTTTTTTCTTCTTACAGGAACAGTTGGGGCCATGGCTCTGTCACTCAAAGCCAAGATGAGGAAGATGGATGACTCAGGAACAAGTTTCCAGGACAAGACTCTTACACACAGCAACAGCCTATGCTGGCAGATAACCCATCACCCACATGAAAAATGAGATGTCTTTAGCAAATGGGTCTAGATAATATTGTAAGGTGGTTCTGAGGGCATGACACTGTGTTTTGTGTTTAATGATGCCTTCAAAAAGGCCTCGGAAGGCCTTGCTATTACAGACAAAAAGCAATAAAGCAAAGATGAGAGAAGCTTGGAAATCTTCCATCCAAGCCACTCTGACCAGTCTCTGTATTGTGCCAAATAAGTAGCAGTTATTACAGAAAATCATGGTTGAGAGAGCAGACCTCAGAAAACAGCCTCTACAAGCAAAAACCCAAGTCAAGACCTTTTCCCAGCCAACTGACACACCCTGGCTCAGACAGCTGCACTCTGGTAGCCAGCCCTGGGCAAGCTCCTGAGCTGTGCCCACCATTGCCCAGAAGGGTTCTGCTGACAGGAGCCACAGCAGCCACATACACAACTTCCTGCAAACTGCCCTTGGTGTTTTATGATCACAGAGCATCCTTCAGTGCCAAACACACAGCACCAGCTGCTAGCTGAGCCCAGGACAACCAAGAAAATCCTCTTTAAAGAGCCCCAGTGGCTCCAGCTCTGACTCTCAAATGTGCACCTTCTTCAGCCTGCCCTGTTGATAACAAAATGCCAACACCTATACTAGCAAACAGACGTGGACAGGGCTTGGGTAAGTGCTATCCTTGTGATTTTTATCATGCTTCCTGGCATGAAGCTGGCCCAGGCTAATTATTGCTTTCCCAAATGATGCTTGGACATAGTTTAGGTATCAGTACAAGCTCAGGGCCCTTCCTGTTTTGGATGTGACCAGCTTGCTCTGGGGAACAGAAGGATTTAGCTGTTGGACAGAAGCTACTTCATCCTTGTTGGCACAGAGCAAGGCTACAGTTCCTGTCTGCTTTTATTTGCTAGTTTAGCCCCTGACAAAACACCTACCAGAGCTGCTGCTTTCACTGGGATGATAAATCTTACTCCCCCTTAGGATTTGGATATGACTGGGCATTTCAGGCAATATGGAAAAAAAAGAGGTTTAAGTCTTATCCAAAATCTGTGGAAAGCTCTTCTTTCACTTCACTGACAATGGTCATTAACAACAATCTGAATGCCACATTACTATGCAGAGGGAAACTTTTCCCTGGGCAGCCCTATAAAATCAGTTTTATTCCTTTTACCAAAGGGATAATGGAGAGATGTAAATTCTACTGTTATTAGCTGTGACCTAAGAAATTTGAGTGCAGAATGAAGAGCTACTGAATCCCAGATGTATGTGTCCTTAAGGACATTCCTGGCACTTAGATGATTCCAGAGCTGGCCAACTGCTGGGGCAGCAGCAAGTGAGGTGATCCTCAGGTGTGCTCACTAGCAGCAGCCCAGAGTTAGAACAGCCAAGTCATCTATTCTTGGCAAAGTTTTACAGATGGCTGCCAAAAATGGCTTTCAAAAGCCAGTTCTTTGATCCTTTGAAACCAAGACAGAAACGTCTGCAGCAGATCCATGGGGAACAGGGAACAATGGTTTTATTAAGTCTGCTGAATTAGGAACTTGACAGCATCAGATGAAAGGAAAAGCAAGTCTCCTGTTTTGATTTAAACTGAGCACACGCTCACCCCACAGACAGCAAACAATTCTGTTATAGTTGCTGAACAGCAAAGCAACAAGGCAGCTCTGAATCCAGCCCTCATTAGCAGTCTGCCTCACACACAAGCAGTTCCCTGCATCTGTCGATTAAAGATTTCCCTTGCCTTGGTGAAAGGAGTAGGCTAATCAATGAGGTAATGCTTTTTTATTCTAATTAAGGACCTGAGTCATCCTATTATTGCAAAGCCCATGAAACAAAACATGTTTAAATCTGCCCAATTACATCATGTTCAATGCTTTTCCAAAGCAGAAGTAAAAAAAAAAAAAAAAAAACCAAACCAAAAATAAAAAACCTCAACAAAAAGACATTTATTTCTGTGTAGCTGTAAATTCACCCTGTATCCCTTTGAAAGGATCTCCTGCCTCCTATGAACCTGGTTCAGTTAAGTAAGGGTTGCTTCACAGGCCTGTAGAATGGCTCCCAGAGCTTCTGCACAGCATCATCACCAGGGAGCTCTGCAGTGCTACAAACCACCCACTGCTCAGGGCTGTGAAACAGGCTGGGAAAAGCAAAAGCTGAGAGTTCACTCAGAGGACTATGGGAATGATTTGAAAGCTGGTGCCAGCTAGTGGCAATGGTATTTCATTCCAGTTCCCTAACGTTACTTGGCTCCACAATTCTTCTGTAGAGAGAAAAGTGTGTGGTGAGTTTTATTGCTGTGATGCATTGTAAACAATGGATTAAAGGTCCATTAAAAATCCAGTGACATCTTTCTTAAAAGCAGACGTATCTGCTTTGGCAAGCTGCTCAAATTCCAAGCTGGGCATTTCCATTTACACAGAGCCAATTCCCCCTGCATTTCTAGTTGAATTACACAGTATTCACTTACTGTCTGATGCTGCAATGAAGTGTTGCACTAAGCTATTAATTCCTTGCTGCATTTTACTCCAGGTGTAGCTACATTTGTGTCCTGCCTGCAAACGCTGCTGGATGGCATACACAGCTGTAACACCATACAGACTAGAGAGTTATTTGCAGTCCTCTGGGTTTGGGATGATGGTATAAACAGAAATTTACTATTTATAAAACCCATTAAAGTATATTCAGTGTTCTAATCAGAAGGAAAATGAAGCACATTAAAATAATTACTTCAACTCTTCCCCAAAGGATCTTGGAGTTTCAGCTGTGTATGTATTGGAATCACTCAAGCCAATCATGACAGAACCTTATCACTCAAGTTTAACTGAGGCAATTGCTTCAACATGCACCATAAAACCTGGGGATATGACTGTCCAATCTTACAGTACCAAAAATCCAACCCTAGGCCAGGAAATGTGAATGCAGATAAGGACAATGCTGGCACAGGAGAGGTTTCCCAAGAAAATTTTCTTTAGGTCGGGGAAGTGACTATTTCCAGAATAAGAAAAAAACCCAGAGCAGCCAACTTTAGGATCTATAAATTACACATCCACTCCTCTCCAAACCTCTCTGACAGCCTGAGTGCCCCAGCTCAGATCCCAAGGTACAGGTTCTGAATGCCAGAAGTGGACATAGCAGCAGGGCTCTTGGAATCACCTGTCAAATACACTCTCCTGAAGGAGTGCTTATGGATGGAACATAGCCCAACACGAGCCCAGGAGTACCAGAAAACCTCAGTTATTCTCAGTGCACTTATATCCAGTTAGAACTACCACAGAACAGCAATGAGAGCAAAGGGTTGAGTCCCTCCCCCATCCTGTTCCACTCCCCTGGCTGGACAGTACAGTTAGAAAAGGTTCTCAGTTCCACCACGTGGAACCATGCAGCCCTTGGTGGAATTCTCCCAATGAAAACATCATCCAAGAGAATAAGCTTCTTCTACTCAGAAGGCACAGCAAGAAAATACAGATGATTCTGGGAGTTTCAGTAGATAGGCATGGTCTCATTTTCCACTTCTTCAATTTTCACATTTTCTTTCAATGTTCTGTAACACAGACTTTTTGCTGCCTTCTTTTCCTGTCTGTGATGGGGAAGAACACTACACCAGACTATGCCCTTGGTTTTCAGAAACATTTCAACTGTCAGAAATGTTTCAGTAGAAGACCAAGGGAGTTGTTTACTGGGATTTTGCAAGTTGCCAATCTAACAGCAGCTGTATTGGAATTGTGACAAATACTTGTGTCACTTGGCAAAGTGATGGTCAAACATGCCTTTCAACCTAGGCTTGTGACTCAACAACTGACAGAAAAGAAAGATCTGCCTGTTTAGATCTCTGAAGGCTTCACAGCTGTGAGCAAGGATACACACACTCCTAGGAAAATGAGGCTATTTTCTTGTTCATTGTTTTAACTACCTGAATTTCATTAAAGAAAAATTAATCTGTATATTCTTTCTTCTTTGATGATTTGATACCTTCTTTCTCTCTCTCAGCTGATCAGGACAGACAAGTATTTTTATTTTTGTATGAATCCTCCTGGATTCAGAGGGGAAGTCATGCACATACCCAGCTTGATCAAAAGGCAATCATGTATTTATGAGTGGCCGAGGAGGATGCCTGAATTGCTGCATCCTGAGGAGTGGCAGGAGTGCAACCCTGCCAACCAAGGACCAGAAGGCAGAGCAGCTGAACACATACTTTGACGTTTGCTCTGGACCATCTGTCCAGCAGACAGGAGCTGTGCCACAACACCACCCCAGTCTGCAGAAATTCTGTCCCTTGGAGGTGGAAATCCACCAGCAAGCACACTGCCCTTGCCTGCTCTGGGCACTCCCATCAACAAAACCATTTGGGAAGATGCTAAATGCAGGACTACCCTTAATCCAATTGCTGCCTCTTCAGCAGCCATCTTCAGCAGGCCAAGGTTTCTGGCTGAGGCAGCAAGATCAAGCACTACCACTCATTTTTCCGCTGAAGACAAAAGACTGATGCCATCCTAGGCCCTTCTGCCACAACAGGGAAGAAAAGGAAAGAGAGCCTTGGGATGAAGAGCTTAGGAAGCAGACTCCAGCCTGGCTGCCATTGGGAGGCTGGGAGACATGAAGATGTAGGACACAAAACAACAGAAACAACTGTTGGCCTGTGTGCCAGCCTAACTCCTCCTGCAGACAGCCTGACTGCAGGGCTTTGGCAAGGTCAGGGCTGGCTGCCTGGCTGCTCCTTCCTTGCCAATCTGTTGCTCAGAGCCATCACCCATTTCAGGCAGAAAAGGCCCCGAGTCCTTCAATAATCTCCTTACCAACTGAACCCAGCAAAGGCAAACCTCTGGCACCGGGGGAGGCTGAATTTGACCCAGGCAGCAACCAGCTACAAAGCTTTCAAAACCCTTTGGCAGCAGGCCCCCAAAAGGTCAGCCCTCAACAGCCCCATCCCTTCCTAACTATTGTCAGGACTTAGCTGTATCTGCATTTAAACACAATGGATGCAGAGCTTCCACCTACCCCCGTGTCTTTATTCCTCTGGAAAAGCCAAATTTGCATGAGGAGAAGCCACCAACGGAAATCCTCTGAGACAATAGCAAAGGTAGAGAGAGGAGACAGAGACTCCCCAGGACACACAGGGAGACAGAAGAGCTCTTGCTTGGGGAATACCCACCTCTGGGATCTGTGCAGTTTGCCAGGAAAAACCTGGGGCTGAGGTCACTGGAAGATTTAGGGAGGCAAAGGAAAAAGGACGGAAGGGAGGGAACCATGTGTGGAGGGGAGGCTCCTGTGAGGGCTGCAGAGCTGATGAAGACAGGCAAGGAAAGCACAGGAAAAGGTGGGTTCTCCCAAGCTGGCTAACAAATATTACCTCAGAAGTTAATTGCAGCTCAAGAGATGTATGCACTGAAAAGGCCACTCCATGATTTAACCCCACGAAGCAGTCACACTCCTTCTGAAAAATTGTTGCTGTTTTGCTTAGAGGAGCAGGTTCCAAGTCATTTCCATCAGCTGCTGTCTCATGTTTATTGAGGCAAACTGAATACAAGCACTAAATTCAGCTGTTTTAACTACAAAGTGAGAATAGAGAGATGCTAAAGCTCTTGGCTTCAACCTACACCCAATAAAACTGCATAGTTCATCCACAGAGAGAAAAGACAAAGCCCAATTCAGTTACTGTAATTTGGTTTTTAAATCATTTTAAGATTCAGAGCTAGAAATGCCTAACTTGACCCTGCTTCAATCAAGTGAAAAAAGCCACAATTGATTGCCTGAATTCCCTACACAAAGCAAAACCCCAGGGATCCCTCAGGGCAGACTGGGAGCAAACACTGCAGCAGGCAGGAGGAGAACCCCAGTGGGCAGAGGAGTTCAGAGCCTTACTTTTGTTAGTAATTCCTTCACACCCTGGTCCTGAGCTCAGTTAAACAATTCAGCTATTAGGAGAGTCCCTGGGAGTCCCCTGGCATGGGAAAACTTGTCTTCCCCTAAACCATCCCAGTCACAGCCCAGAAAGCAGCCCAAGCCAGCAGCCATTGCCAGTGGGTATTCTGGACATAACAAACTGAATTTGGAGGATGGGAGAATGTAATGATACAGACATGGCCAGATACTGCCCAGTCAGCCTCAGCCAACACAGCCTGGCACAGCACATTACCATTGATGCTGCTGTGAATTCCTGCTTCCCACAGCTCTCTTCACTCCATGGAAATTGTCTCTCAAACAACTGGCAAATGACACCTTTTTCCATTACAGATTTTTCAGCAGTACCATCCAGAATATCTCACACGTGGGTGAACAGCTCATTCATCTTGTGGCTTCCTTCCATGCCTTTCCCTTCAGAGGATTAGCCTCTTCCAGAACTAGTGTTCTTGCTTCTTTCATTCACAGAATTACAGAATCATAGAATGCCAGGGGTTCAAAGGGACCTAGAAGATCATCTAGTCCAACCCCCCTGCCTGAGCAGGGTCACCTAGACCAAGTCACCCAGGAACAGATCCAGGTGGGTCTTGAGTGTCTCCAGGGAAGGAGACTCCACAACCTCCCTGGGCAGCCTGTTCCAGTGTCTGTCACCCTCACTATGAAAAATGTCTCCCCATCCAACTCTCCAGCTGGTCTCAGTCTATTCCCAAAGGCATTTCAGTTGGAGAAAGCCCTGCAACTATGACTAGCCACACAGTGCTATTTTTTCATTTAGGAGGAAAATCCTATAAAAGACAGCAGTGCTAAAAGATACTGCAACTCTAAAGACCCAGGTGTACTGTCAAAGTGCCATGGTAGCCTACTAAGCACTTAAAAACATCTATCTGTAAATGTTGAGATAGACTGATTTAGAGAGCGGGGGGGGGGGAGGAAAGAAGTTGTATTGCACTCACTTTAAGGAGAATAGAGACAAAGATTAAGTCAATATACCTAATAGTGTCCCTACAGTGTGGAGTAAAATATATATATATGATTTCTCACTTACAAAAAGAAATAAAACATTTTCATAAAGGGATATTCTAATGATTGTGGTTTAAAATGCATTTTAAATGTATTTTTTAATGTATTTTAAAATTCATTTCATGACTGCACCCCACAAATGTAATCTAATTTTAAGTACCTTTTATTCTAGGAAGAACCAGGCCTGAGGGTGTTAAAAGCTGAAAACTTAATAAGGAATATGTATTATGCATTTTGAAATCTCCCTTATTTGGGCAAGAAAAAAATCCATCTTTCTGTTAAGTATCCCTGACATAGCCCAAGATTACCCTTCTAACACAGAAAGAAGGCTTTTGGCCATGAAAGAAAAGCAGTTAGGCCATCATTTATCCCCACAAAAGCTGAGGAGTACAATTGGCAAGTGAGTTGCTCATCAGACATGGAAGAGCAACACCATCACAGCCTGGAGTGTGAGGAAGACAATCAGCACAACTGGGATGATTCCTCCAGGCAAAAGGAACCAGGCCATCATAAGCTTCCACCTGGATGATCACCAGCAATACAACAGCAGGAAAAAAAAAAGACCCTGGTTTAGCATCTTACCCCTAAGGCCAGTATATTTCACTGGCTATCTGGTGGTTCAGCAGCACAGCAGCAGTGCTGGGTGAAATCCAAGTCACAGCCTTCTGGCCCGGGAGGAAAAGTTGTTACCAAATGAAGCATGCAGACAACATATGGAGGCCTGTGCTGCTGAAGCAGTTTCATTCTCATCCAGAAAGAGAAAAAACTGTAAGATTATGCCAAACACATGATTCAATTTAGGTCAGAGCTCTGCTGCTCAAAGCACCCTGGCCACCAATAATGGACTGGGCGTGTTTCTCTGCTGACTTTAAATCTTTTCAAAGGTTTTTCACAGGGGAAAGGATTGTGCATTACTTTATTTTTTTTTTTAACCTGAATTTGCTAGGCATTAGGGACCAGTTTACTACTAAATGTGCTTATCCTGTTTGCATCACTTCAATTTTGATTCATTCCCATCCCAAAGTCACTTCAAGCACATCTGAAGCACTAAAGCAGCGAGGCCTGCAAGCTCCCTCTTTAAAGCATGTAAGCACCTAACATTTTAATGGGGATAGAAGACACCCTAAGATGCCTGATAAGGCACATGGAGAACAGGGAGGTGATCAAGGAGAGCCAGCATGGCTTCACTAAGGGGAAATCCTGCCTGACAGACCTAGTGACTAGACCTAGACAGAATGACTGCATCAGTGGGTAAGGAATGACTTATGGATGTGATCTATCTGGACTTCTGCAAGGCCTTTGCCATGGTCCCCACAACATCCTAACTGCCAAGTTGAAGAGATCTGGTTTTGATGGGTGGCCCATTCAGTGGATAAGGAATTGGCTGGATGGTCACATCCAGAGGGTAGTGGTTAGTGGCCAGATGGAGAGCAGTGACAAGTGGTTTCCCTCAGGGGTCCATGCTGGGGCCTGTGTTGTGTAACATTATCAGGGATATAGACAGTGGGATCGAGAGCACCATCAGCAAGTTCACAGAGGACACCAAGCTGAGTGGTGCTGTGGAAAGGCTGGAGGGATGGGATGTCATCCAGAGGAACATGGACAGACTGGAGAGGTGGGCCCAGGGGAACCTCATGAGGTTCAAAAAGAGCAAGTGCAGAGTCCTGCACCTGGGTCAGAACAACCCTCACTATCCATCCAGGCTGGGGGATGAGGGGCTGGAAAGCAGCTCTGCAGA
>JAOEGS010008302.1:0-12265 GCA_025447755.1 Corythornis vintsioides
TGGGTCGGCGGGTATTCTTTTTCTTTTTTTTTTTAAATCTCAGAAGTATTTTAAAGTTTTGTCTAATCCTGCAATATATAAAGTATAAGGAAGTTATATCTGTTTGTGGTGAAATGAGACTGGAGTGAGAGGTTTATGCAAATGATTTATTTGAAGTCAGGGGTGTAAACTGTAATGCCCATGCAAACCACCTATTTAAAGTCTAATATGCCACAAAATGCAGTTTTTTTGGGTACAGTGGAAGAATGCACTATTACAGTTTAGAAGCAAGAATACACTACAACATATCAGAAAGCATACTAAATATTATATATGTATTAGTTAATGTTTTCTTACCCCTCTAGGTAAAGGTTTTTAGTCCTAGAAGCGTAACCTTGTCTGGTGTCCATCCCAAGAGGGAAGGTTTTCCTTGTAGGTGAAATGTCGAGCTGGAGAGGCATCTCCCAAAAATCAACCAAAACCCAGTACATTTTTCTCCTGGTTTACGTGACTGATTATACAGTTTGAGTACCCAAGGCTGTGTCTGAAACCCTCCAGGTGCTTGTGGCAAAACTATGACCGGTAGGATTATGCCATCTGGATGCAAAAAAGGTGTGGGCTGAAACCACCACTGATAGACCTCCAGTCTCTCCTTCTCCTGCTGTTTCAGGAAGCTGAATAGTGGTTGAAATTGAGACTCAGGACATACTGTTTGTTGGGGAATCTAAAGTTTTTTGTCTGGTGCAGCACTCCTCTGTTTGGCCTGTGGCTTACTGACACATCAAGGCTGAGCCATCTCCACAGCTTCCCATGTGTCATCCCTGCATAGATAAGGCCACAGACAAGCAAATCAAGGCTTTGTCGCCTGCACAACCAACCCCCATGAGTTGTCTGCGTGCTCCAGGTGATGCTGAAACTTGCTTGTGAACTGTGAGCCAAGAAAACCCATACACCGTTTCATTAGGATCCATCCTGAAAAGGCTTTCATAATTACCTTGTAGTATACTTAGAAGAAAAACAAAAAGTAGCATGTTTGAAGTGTTGAGAGCTCTTCATGCCCTTCTGTAGGAAAAGCTCAATAGTGCTGATGAGGCTGTATCAGCAGGGTTGCCCTTTGCAAATAAGGAGTGCATATGGTGCTCTTAATATGTGTTTTGTAGGAACATACTGAAGCAGAGTGGATGGCAATACTTGATGTAAAAACATATGCCCCTGCATTCCGTAGGGAGGTCACTTGCTGCGAGTGATTCTGTGTGGATGGGCGAATAATCACAGGATCACAGAATGTTAGGGGTTGGAAGGGACCTAGAAAGATCATCTAGTTCAACCCCCCTGCCAGAGCAGGATCACCTAGATTAAGTCACCCAGGTGGATTTTGAATGTTTCCAGAGAAGGAGACTCCACAACCTCCCTGGGCAGCCTGTTCCAGAGCTCTGTCACCCTTACTAAGAAAAAGTTTTTCCTTGTGTTTACCCTAAACCTCTTGTGCTCCACCTTAATCCCATTACCTCTTGTCCTGTCATTGGATGACATTGAGAAGAACAACAGTTCTTACTGTGTTTTTCTGTGATTACAGTTTAGGGATTTATTGTTGCTGTGTTGTATTAGTTTGAAGGCTAGGAACTGCCTCCTTAACTTTCCTGTCTTTTTTTGTAGGGTAAATGGAAAAACAAGGAGCGGGTGCTTATTTTCTCTTCTCGTGGAATTAATTTCAGAACAAGGCACCTAATGCAAGACTTAAGGACATTGATGCCTCACTCTAAAGCAGGTAGGGTTAGGCCTCATCCATAACTTATATTTTCAGAATAGTTCTAAATCAAGAACTTCTAATGACCTGTTCTTAAAAATGTGGTCTGTAACTGGTTTGGTGCAACTTTTATCTTAAAACACCAAACCCTTTTTGAGCCACAACTGAGCCACTGCCGTGGTATCTTTATATTTTCTGGCAAATTACTCCTACGGCCTCAATCCAGTAAGTGCACAGATACTTTTGTTGCTATGTTTATTTATTGCATACCGTGCATGAAACAACTTGATGGTTATTTATCTTCCATTTCTCACTGACTTGTCTTGCTGAAGTAGTACTCCTGCCTTTTAAACATCTTGTCTTGCAGATACTAAAATGGACCGTAAAGACCAGTTGTTTGTAATTAACGAGGTAATACCGGATTTCACTAGTCCTTCTTTTTTATTTTCTCTGGAGATAAAATGTGCAAGAGAAAAGGGCAACCATGTTCAATACTAGTTACAGGAGTTGTGTAACTTCACCGATGAAATCTATTAATATTCAAGAAGTGCTCATGCTAAAACAGAGAGTCGGCTTTTGATTAATAAAACCAAAAATGAGACCTTTAATTAAACATATCCTTTTGTTATTAAGAAATAAAACAGAATGTGCCTTTCTATATGGATGGCAGGTATATTACAGTTTATACTTGAGGAAAGCAGAAAACAAATACACAGCCAGGCCAAACACTAGAGTAGGACATTAGTAGTTCTGAAACTAGAACTATAAAATTGCTTGGAGCTTTAATGAAGTTATTAATCCTGGTAACAAGTAAGTGAGATTTTTCAACAACAAAAAAGTGCTTCTGCTGCAGGGATCAGTAGGTGTTAACTAAGACAAGATCTTTGCTGTTGAACTTATATTTTGGAAGTGGGAAGATACTGGAGATAAATTAAGCATTTAAAAAAATACTAACTAAAAGGCCTTCAGAGTTTTATAAACAGCTAATTTGATGTGTCTTGTGCAGGTGTGTGAAATGAAGAACTGCAATAAGTGCATCTTTTTTGAAGCCAAAAAGAAACAGGATCTCTATATGTGGTAAGGAAATGTTAAATTTTCTTGCATTTCTGTATATATCTGGGGATGCTTCTGTTCTGTCCAGAGTTTCTTGCTGTAATGGTGAAGATGCATGGAATAGTGTTGCTTGGTTAAATCTGCACTAGTCTTGCACTTCCATGCATAGTGCAAGTCTACCATGCATGACCAGCTTTCGTGGACTGCTTACAGATACACTTGCTTTCCAAACAATTTTGTGAAGGAACTCAATAATGCTACAACAGCAATTTAAATTACTTTGATCCAGAAATAACTGGTTTGAGTCTACTCTAGGAATCCATTATACCTTCTGGTTGCTTTAAACATGTTTTTTTCTCACTCTTTCCTGCTTCCTGTCCTCTGCAGGCTTTCAAATACACCACAGGGACCATCAGCTAAATTCTTAGTGCAGAATGGTAAGTCATGTTTGGACTCTTTTTTTTTTTTTTTTTTTTTTTTTTTTTTTATCTATACAGTTTTCTGTAAGTACGAAAATTATCTTTAAAATAAAAAAATTAATTGTAGTTCACACACTGGCTGAAATGAAGATGACGGGAAACTGCCTAAGAGGCTCACGGCCCCTCTTGTCTTTTGATCCAGTAAGTATACATTGCAGTAAGATATGCTAATGTTTTCTTTGCATGACTATTGCATTTAGCTTTGTATATAAAATTATGGTTTTTTCTCTGTAGGCATTTGACAAGGAGCCACACTATGCCCTGCTAAAAGAATTGTTCATTCAGGTCAGTCTCTAGTTCTGCTGTTTCTTCTTCATGAGAAAAAAAATTGACAACATATTGAAAAATTCCAAGTGTTTATTTTAAATAGTCGTTCTACACTTCTGAAAGTACAGAAAATCTTCCAAGGATTAGGGTCATGTGCTTAAAATGACTGGGAGGTTTGTTCAGAGTTTTGAAATGTAGCCTGGGATTGGGATCTTGGTAAATGAAAAGTTATTAAAAATTATGAGCCAATTACTGGCCTTGTAAATTATACTCACTTAGAAATACTGCCTTTTATTACAGATATTTAGCACACCACAGTATCACCCCAAGAGCCAGCCTTTTGTAGATCATGTTTTCACCTTCATCATTACAGATGAGAGGATCTGGTTTCGGAATTACCAGGTTAGTGATCTCTGTCAGCTCTTTTAGAGAAGCTAAGTGGAATAATTACATATTAAATCCATAAATTATAACAAAATGGAAAAAACTGTGATTATCAGGATATGTTGACACCTAGTGCTTGCACAAAGTCATTTTGGTGTCCTAAAACTCATTAACTTTCTCCCATATCTCTGGAGAGAGCTGGTTTAGGTTCTCTGTACTTCAGCTTAAGTTCTGATAGTTGTGAATCTGTGATGGTTATCTTGGTAATGGGAAGTACTTGCCAAAGCCTGAGCTTTGCTTGCCGTTTAACCTTACTTGCTTCTTTGACCCAAACTGTGCTGAACCTTAGTTTCTAACAGAAGAACTCAAACCTACTATACTGAGTACTTGCCTGCACTAAAAACAACTGCTTTATATACAGAATTGTATTTACACCAGTGTAGCTTGTCAGCTCCAGCAGCCTGGTGCCCTGGACCCACATCCAATTGCGTATTGCCATATGCTGACAAGGTCACACAGTTCGATTCAATATGTGAGAAATTAAAGAAATACTCTTTTTAATGCAGATAATAGAAGAAGATGCATCTCTAGTAGAAATCGGACCTCGTTTTGTCCTGAACCTCATTAAAATCTTCCAAGGTAGCTTTGGAGGACCAACACTGTATGAAAATCCTCATTACCGGTCCCCAAATATGGTAAGCAGCTTTGTCTTGTCTTCTTCATTTAGCTACTAATGTGAAAACTGATCCTGCAGTCTGTGCAGGAGAATCATGTATGGCTTTCCCTGGGACCCTTTGTAGAAGAGAGTGTCCTAAATGATCACAATTTGAGAACAGTAATTTGGTAAAAATGGGATGAATACAGAGTTCATGACACTGAAAAGATGATGTTACAGTGAGGATTTTGATAATTAAGCTGAGAAACTGTCATCCCTTTATTGTCGGAAAGAGCGCCGCTGGATGAACGACTCGACTCAATATGAGCACATCGTTCTCCTTAACGGAGCTACAGTGTGGCTAAGTCGTGCCCCCTTCAGCCGGACTGTCGGCTGGACCCGAAGTAACAACTGCAATCAATGTGATTGTTCAGCGTCCTTCATCTTTATTCACAACCATTCTACATTTATAGTGATCCTAAAAGTAAAATGTGTTTACATATTTTACTATTGGTCAAACAGCAGAGCTACAGAAATAGCAGTTATCATCCTCCCCCCTCCCCGTGTGAAGCTAGCAGTTTCTCAGGCAAAGTTTTGCAGGTAGACAAAGTTCTGTTTTCTACATTCCGAGGGAGGAAGGCAGGAATCTCGTATCAGTACTTCGAGGCCTCTTCAGAATTAGCTACAAGGACAGACTCTCACAGCTCCTTCACAGTTGCTCATTAGTCTTATTAACATGGATTGTTCACTGACAGTAAATCATGACCTTTTTCTGTGAGAAAACTCTCCACACTTTATTTAATACCTGATGTGCTTGTTTGAAACCTGATGTCATTTAATTATTTATTTTTTTTGTAGCATCGGCGACTGTTAAGATTATCAGTGGCTGCTAAGTTTAGAGAGAAACAGCAAGTGAAGGAGGTACAAGTGATTAAGAAAAAAGGGAGTAAGGTGCTTATGGAGGAAGATCCCACTGACGTGGTCTTTGAAACCCCAGCTGAAGAAAAGCCAGTGGAAATCCAGCTTGTGAAACCGGAGTCAAAACCAATTGTTAAAGATAAAAAGAAGCCACGCAAAATTCAGAGGAAGAAGCAAAAGAAGCTTTTCAGAATTGAAACATCAGCATAAATGTTACAAATTATGACACTGGCTATATTGACATAATATTGTAAATACTTGTTTTTACAGGCCAGACTAACTGGCCTTCAGTTTTAAGTAAACAAAATACCATTTTCTTTATTAAGATGAAGTTTGCACTCTTTTATTGTCTTCCTGTCTTTTAGAGGATTCAAGGCTTTGAAAAATGCCATGATAAAGATGAGTGAATAAGGCATGCCAAATATTTCTGCTTTTGAGAACTGGCCTCTGACTCTTGAATACCTCTGGGAAACAACTTGCTGTAACATCTGCAAGGAAAAAAAAAATCTGGGTAGTCACTGGTCCTCATCATAAACTGGAATTCAAAAGTCAGCTTTCGTAGTCTAGAAGCTGTAGAAAATCCATTTTTTAAAAAAAAAATCTTTAGAGTAATTCTCTCTTGGAGTGGTGTTAATATTTTCTTTCTCCTCCCTCACTAGGGAATGCAAAGGGTTATGGCCTCATAAAAAAAAAAAAATCTTACTTTTTTTGTTATAGTAAAAAAGTTGCTACTTTTCGCTGTGGTATGACCTGTGGTTAATCAGGTTCTTAGGTTGTGCAGTGTAGCTGTGCAGAAGAAACAGGCTGATTTGGGATTCTCACCCTTAATAACAAATTCCTTGCAGGTTCTCTAAAGGCAAGAGCTACATGCTACCTGTGATTGGGTATCAAAAACCATATACCTACAGTACCCTGAAATGTAATTGTTTGTGCTTCTGTTTTGCCAACAGTGCTTAAAAGCACAGAATTTACCTTTGTACACTTACCCAAAAAAGCACAGAATACACCTTTGTACACTTACCCAAAAGCTTTTTTTACAAAAGTGCTGTCTCCTTGTTTCAATTTTATGTTATTTAGGTCTTGTTTTTAAAAGTAGGATGAGCCGTGTAGATTTTTCCATATAAATTGGCAGATAAGCTTCCAGTACTGCTTAAGTCATTACAACAAAAGGCCTTGATTTTTCTCTTCCATGAGGCCCAGACTTGAAATGCAGCTGCATTCGTTGCACACTGATGCAGGCAGAAAGTCCAGAATTTGGTTTGCTGCAGGTCTTGCCCATTGCCTGACACTTGACATTGCCATTGACAGTGTTATGGCCACTTCCCTCGGGAGCCTGATCCTTGTAACAGCCACCCTCTCAGTGAAGAACCTCTTCCTGATGTCCAGCCTGAACTTTCCCTGACACAGGTTCATTCTATTTCTCATGTCCTGTTGATGGTTACTAGCGAGAGCAGATCAGTACCTCCCAATTTGCTGCCCATTCTCCACATACCTTATGGGGAATGCTAGAAAGAACATTAGGAGGACAAAAGCTCAGCTAGAACTCAGTCTGGCCACTGCTGCAAGAGACAATAAAAAGAGTTTTTACAAATATATTAACAACAAAAAAAAAGAACCAGGGAACATCTCCATCCGTTACTGGATGCAAGGGGGAACATTGTTATCAAGGATGATGAAAAGGCCGAGGTACTTAATGCCTTCTTTTCCTCAGTCTTTAATAGTCTGGTTATCCTCATGGTATTCAATCCCCTGAACTGGAAGATAGGGCTAGAGACCAGAATAATCTCCTCATAATCCAGGAAGTGGCAGTTAATGACCTAAGCCAACTGGAAACCCACAAGTCTATGGGGCCAGATGGGATCCACTCGAGTGCTGAAGGAACTGGCAGAGGAACTTGCCAAGCCTCTCTCCATCATTTATCAGCAATCCTGGTCAACTGGGGAGGTTCCGGGTGACTGGAGACTTGTCAATGTGTCACCCAGCTCTAAGAAGGGCAGGAAGGATGATCCAGGGAACTACAGGCCTGTTAGCCTGACCTTGGTCCTGAGAAAGGTTATAGAACAGTTCATCTTGGGGGTGATCACATGGCAAGTGCAGGACAAGGGGGGGATCAGGCCCAGCCAACATGGGTTCATCAAGGACAAGTCCTATTTAACCAACCTGATCTCCTTCTATGATCAGGTGACCTGCCTAGTGGATGAGAGCAAGGTAGTGGATGTTGTCTACCTGGACTTCAGTAAGGCATTTGACACCATTTCCCACAGTATTCTGCTGGAGAAGCTGGCAGCTCATGGCATAGATAGGAGGACTCTTCACTGGGTTAGAAACTGGCTGGGTGGCCAAGCCCAGAGGGTAGTGGTGAATGGAGTAAAATCCAATTGGCAACCAGTCACAAGCAGTGTCCCTCAGGGATCAGTTTTGAGACATGTTTAGTATCTTCATCAATGACCTGGACAAGGAAATTAAATGTACCCTCAGTAAATTTGCAGGTGACACAAAATTAAGCACAAGTGTGGATCTGCTTGAGGGTAGGAAGGCTCTGCAGCGGGATCTGGACAGGCAGGAGCGATGGGCTGAGGTCAATTGTATGAGGTTTAACAAAGCCAAATGCCGGGTCATGCACTTTAGTCACAACAACCCCCAGCAACGCTACAGACTTGGGGAGGAGTGGCTGGAAAGCTGCCTGGTGGAAAAGGACCTGGGGGTGTTCGTCGATAGCTGGCTGAATATGAGCCAGCAGTGTGGCCAGGTAGCCAAGAAGGCCAACGGCATCCAGGTCTGTATCAGAAACGGTGAGACCAGCAGAAGTAGGGAGATGATCGTGCCCCTGTACTCAGCACTTGTGAGACCGCACCTTGAGTACTGTGTCCAGTTTTGGTCACCACAGTACAAGAAGGACATTGAAGTGCTGGAGCGGGTGCAGAGAACGACAACGAAGCTGGTGAAAGGGCTGGAAAGCATGGCCTGTGAAGAGTGGCTGAGGGAACTGGGGTTGTTTAGTCTAGAGAAGAAGAGACTGAGAGGAGCCCTTATTGCTCTCTACAACTACCTAAGAGCAGGTTGTAGCGAGGCTGGTGTTGGTCTCTTCTCTCAAATTAGTAATGACAGGCTGAGGGGAAATGACCTCAAGTTGTGTCAGGGGAGGTTTAGCTTGGATATTAGGAATAAATTCTTCACTGAGAGGGTAATTAGGTGCTGGAACAGGCTGTCCAGGGAGGTGGTGGAGTCATCATCCCTGGAGGTGTTTAAAGAATGAATAGATGCGGTGCTTGAGGATATGGTGTAGTGGTTAGAGAAATGCTAGGACAAAGGTTGGACTCGATGACCCTGGAGGTCCTTTCCAACCATATCAATTCTATGTGATTCTTGTGTGGTGGGCTGTGATGATGTCACTTCTCAGCTTGCTAGTCTCCAGGCCAAATTACCTCTTGGGTTCTTCTTGTAAATCTCACCCTCAAAACCTTTCACCAACTTGGGCGTCCTCTTCTGGACACTCTTAAGAGCTTGATGTCCTTCTGCTAAGGTGCCCAACACTGCAAGCAGTACTCGAGGTGGGGCCTCATAAGTGCAGTGTAGGGTGGGACAGTCACCTCCCTTGACCAGCTGCCCATTCCATGCGTGATGCACCCCAAGGGCAACTCCTTTTGGCCACCAAGACAAACTGCTGACTCACATTCAACTTGCCATCCACTCAAACCCATAAGTCTCATTGTTTAAAACAAATCTGGGTTCATGCAATGCCCAGCTGATGCATATCTAATTGAGAGAAAAGGTGGCTTGGGCCATACACAAGATCTCTGAAGCAGTAAATAAAAGCCAAATTAACACTGATAACCTGAGACATGGGATCTGTATTGTATGCACCTTCGATCCCCTGAGCATTCACAGAAATTCCAGCACAAGGTACTTGGCTTGTTTGGCACTGGGAGAAGGACGGCAAAACCAAAACCCAGCAGCATGGCCGGGGACAGCGGCCTCCTACCCTACATCCCAGGGGGAGCTCCCACTGTTCCTCATGCGCCCGCCGGGTGAGGCTGGGAGGAGTAGGACCCTCGTTCTGCCGTTTTCCCTTCCTCCTCGACGGCCCGTCCCCGCCAGGGCCCGCCCCGCCTCTCGGCCGCTTAGCTCCGCCCGGCAGGGGCCGGGCTCCGGGCAGCAGCCCCGCCGCCGGCCCCGCCTCCGCCTGCTCTTTTGGCCGTGCCGGCGGCCAGCCGGTGTTTTCTTGCACGCGGAGCTGCGTCTCCGCCGCCATGAAGTGTCACTACGAGGTGCTGGGGGTGAAGCGCGACGCCGGCGAGGACGAGCTGAAGCGGGCGTACCGCCGACTGGCTCTGCGGTGGCACCCAGGTACGGCCGCGACACCCGCCCTCCGCCGGCCCGGTCGGGTCTGGCCGCAGGCCTGAGGACAGGGCCCGGCCTGTCTCCGACTAGCCCGGCGCCGACGAGGGACGAGAGGAGCCCCTTCTCCTCGTAGGCGGCTGCAGCCGGTGCTCCGTCAGTCGTTGTGGCGCCGCGCTGGTGGTGCCGCTCCGGGTTCGGGAGCAGAGGGCTGCAGGGAGTCGGGGTCGGGGGCAGCGCCCGGGCAGCGTGTAGATGCTGGCGGCGGCCTCGGTGCCTGCCGCGGCGTGGTGTGTACCCGTCTCGGGTTTCTGCAGCGGGGGTGGCTCTCGCGCGTTGACTCGGTTACACTTTCGTTAAATTGTTTTGCAGATAAAAACCTCGAGAACGCAGAGGAAGCTGCAGAGCAGTTTAAGTTAATCCAGGCGGCGTATGACGTTCTCAGTGACCCCCAGGAAAGAGCCTGGTGAGTGGTGTTGGACTGGTCGCGGCCTTAAGAAGACTTTGAGTTCTCAGCCAGGACTTTGCGTTTGCTTCTCTCTGGGCCTTGCTTCGAGTCAGTACAGGCCTCAGAGACAGGAGCAGCTGCTTTGCTTCAGGCTGTGAAAGGGTCGAGGGAGGGTCCAGCAACGTGTAGCCCCCAGGGAAAGCACAGCTCTCTGCTCACAGCTCTGCCTACCCTCTGCTTGCGGCATTTTGGGAAATGGGGTTGAGCTGGGCACTGAGGGGGATGCAACAGTGCTGGGCTCGGTTTCCTCTTCCCAGAGCAGGTGGCAGTTAGGTTAGGTACCCCTTTGATCACAGAGTTACCTGCTGAGCTTAGGGGGAAGAGCTGTCACCACAGGTGTTCACTGGTCTACAGATAGTGGCAGGTGGTGACACAGGTAGTGTCATGTTTCTTTTAACAGTCCTAAATTGAGATACACATGCACACACTTCTTAGTTTTTAAGAGATTGCTACCTTAAGTGTTCTCTGTACCTTGTTCTTCAAGTGGTCTTACCAGATTGTGCAGCCAAAACCACCTGTACTGGGATTGACTTCCCTGAAAGGAAAGTATTGTTTTTCAGTTTGTATATGATCTTTTTTCTGGATTTTTTTTGTGTGTTAAGTGTTGGATGATTTAAATAATGTCCTAACCATTTCTGAAGGGTTGTTGAGGTGTCTTGCTCAAATGTGTTTGCTAGCTGCCTGTTAAGAAATTGCTGCTACAGGTATCACAGGTAAAGTAATAGTAAACTAAACCTCAAGATTGAATATTTACTGAGCTAGTCTTTGTATTTTTCTCTTTGGAGAGTTTGACTACAAGGCACAATTTCCAAACATCAGGCTAATCTATATCCTGAGGTATACAACATGCTTGCCAGCATGGGGAGTGTTCTGTGTCTCCACATCCTTGAGACTGTGATTTGTTTGCTAGGTATGATAATCACAGGGAGGCCCTGCTGAAAGGAGGAGTTGATGGAGACTATCAGGATGATAGTTTAGATCTGCTGCACTACTTCACTGTTAGCTGCTACTCTGGATATGGAGATGATGAAAAGGTAATGAATTAATCTTTAATCAATTTACGTTTCATGAAAAGTCTTGGCATTTGCTTTGTGCTGAAAAACTGTGTGTGAAATTCTTGAGCACAGCTACCAATTAGTGCTTACACAAGCCTTTCTAAGATGATACTTATACTGGATGCTTAGGGAAGCCTTAATTTCTGCTAATTAGTCATGATTTCCAGATATACCTTACAACTACTGTGTGTGTGTGTGTGTGTGTGTGTGTGTGTGCGCGCGTGTGCATGCGTGGTTATTATTTATCTATGATACATACAGTGAAGCATTCCAGTGCTTTGCAGTGCCAGCTGTTTTATTCAGAAGTACCTTTAACAAGCTTCAAACTAAAAAAAAAAAACCCACAAAACCAAACCACCACAAAAGCAATAGAACCGCAGTTCTTGGGGAAAGCATGCTTCCTAGAACTGAATTACTGTTGGATGTTAAGATGCTCATCATCACTTAAAAACCTCCAAGAATTAGGAAATAAACTCTGCCAGAGAAAAACTTAATGTCAGTGTAAATATACTTGGAGTGAGTTAGTAACATCTTAATTTACAAAGAGATGGGATACTTAATTTTATATTTGGAACTTCCACAAAACTTCGTCCTGTGGGAGCAGAAGCTTATCAACATCTCCAGCATGCTGCAACATTTTATTGTCCAGATATGAATACAGGTGCTTGGTATGTAAGGAGAGGGAAATAAATGTGAGAGAACATGAAATTTTTTAAAGAAAAGGGTCTAGAGCAAGTGCTTATAAGTGCTTTTCACAGATTCACAGATATTAGGGGTTGAAGGGACCTAGAAGATCATCTAGTCAAACCCCCCTGCCTGAGCAGGATCACCTAGACCAAGTCACCCAGGAACAGATCCAGGCAGGTCTTGAGTGTCTCCAGA
>JAOEGS010008303.1:0-10170 GCA_025447755.1 Corythornis vintsioides
GCTGAGGGCGGGGAGGAGCGGCTGAGGGCGGAGGGGAGCGGCTGAGGGCGGGGAGGAGCGGCTGGGGGCGGGGAGGTGCGGCTGGGGGGGGGGAGGAGCGGCTGCGTGCGGGGAGGTGCGGCTGGGGGCGGGGCGGGGCGGCCGGGGGGGGGGGGGGGGCGGCTGGGGGGGGGGGGGGGCGGCTGGGGGGGGGGAGGAGGGGCTGAGGGCGGGGAGGAGCGGCTGAGGGCGGGGCCGAGCTGGGGCCTGTTCGCTGGCTCTGGCAGGAGCGGCTCTTTCAAAGCGGGCTCGTTGTCCGTCAGCCCCGCTGAGGCTGAGGACGAGCGTCGGGCAGGAGGATTTCCACAGTGTATGTTGGTGCAAAAATAGGTGAGCGAGCATTGCAAACTCTGACGCTGCCCTTAGCTGCTCTCCCAAAGTCTTCCACAGACGTGATCGCCTGGAAAAATGAGACTAGTTGCGTTTTGTAGCTGTGAGACTTGCACCCAAGCAAGTGGGGTAGCGAACCGAGAAAGCTCAAGCTGTGTCTATCTAGTAAAATCCCTTTGGAGAATGGTCATCCAAAGAGACAAAAATACTCAGGTTCTATATCTAGAATATTATGTTTGCTTATTTTCAAGTTCACTTTTGCCTATTTTAAAGGTTTAAGTAACAAAGGAGACGATGCTCACTAGGTAATTTGTTAAGTATCTGGATACTCAGTTCCCTGTGAACTACCTTGGCTGAATCCAGTTCGCAGACTGTGTTAAATAGAAACATCTTCCTGTTATCAGCTGTAAGGGGTGGTGAAAAGATGCATAGTATAGATAGCTGAACTTGTTGAAGTGTGTATTTTTGTTCCAGGCTGAATTACTATTGGACGTTCTCTCAAATTTTCAAGCATTTGTTGTGAACATGTTTTCCTGGAAATCCTTTGACTTGAAGAATAGTAATAAATTCCATATAATGAAAAAGAGGAAAGCTAACAAAGCTGTAACTCCATGTTACAGGCTACTGAATGCACCGTGGGTCAGGGATTGATATCTAATGACAAAGCAGGGGATGATTAGCAGAAACATTCTGAGCATATCTTCATTATGGGGCTACACACAACCTTCAAAAACATGAACAAAGTAGTTTACTAGGGCCACTATGAATTTTAGGGTTTTGACATCTATATGTGTTTTAAAAAAAGGGTGTCTCATTACCTCAACTGATGCCATCCTATCATCAAATTGCAGTAGGTCAAAAAGACAGAACCTGTCTTGAAGAAGGGCTCTTTATGGCCAAGAAAACAAAACACCTAACAAATAACATAGATAAGCACTAGGGGTCAGTCTTGTTCCAGATCTGAATCTTCCCAGTGCTCTCTTTAAGAAGTAGATTTTTATCAAGCAAATAATGGAATGATTTTCCCTTTACAATTGTGTCAAGGATTATGGGGTATAAGAATTGTATATGGAGAATGTAGGGCAGCAGCAGGAGAAAAAGTATTCTGTTTTATGGATAAAAATAAATCTAAAAATAAATCTAAAAATAATGTATACACATGGTAATATTTTTTTCCCTGATGTATTATACCACCATACATTTTGTATGTTTAAAATAGATAGCTGATATTTAAAGGTGAGTCGTTTGTATTTTGTGTTAACTTTTAAAACATATGGATCTAGCCTAATCCCCTTCTGCTCCCAGAGAGCAGGAAATTAAAATTATATGTACAACAGTAAAGTACAATCATACATGTTAACTTCTTTCTTGCAGGTTTTTATTTAGTCATGCTACAAAACCACTATAATTAACAACTAATCCTTAATGAGTTGGGATTTTTGTAAGGTTCTATTTCTAAGGAAATACAAGGTGTAACCGTCTTTCTGTTTAAGATATTTTTACTTGACAATGATTTCATCTGGCTTTTTTTCCACTATAGGAGTCTGTGGAGATGAGGATAGAGGCAGGAAGAGAAGAGCAGGTAAAACGTTGTAATTCTTACGGCTTTACAAACAGAAGACTTTAAAATGAAACTAATAGTGTGAACTGAATTATTCTGGATTCACATGTGTTTGGCAGCCCATTTGTGCCTTCTTTCATCTCAGATCTACAGGTGAGGATTTTCCCCAGTGAATACTTTGCAGTCCCTTATGATGTCCAGGATATGAGATGTATTTTATTTTGTTGTATTTCTGCCAGACTTTGTATTTCTAGGTTGATATAGAAGTCAGGTTTCTGTTGGGACCAATTGAATTCTAACCTGGTTAGACACACTATGCCACAGGAATCCAGATCCCCAGCACCATAACCGGTATTTCATCTGTAAGTGCATAACATGCTAAAGTAGGATCACAAATGTTGGCCATTTAGACTTTGCTCCATACAGAGTACAACAGTGTCCCTTTGGTACCAGATACTTTGTTCAGTTGATAGAGATGTTTGCTGACAATTTTCACAGCTTATGGTCTGCGGTCTTGAGTGCACTAATGAGCTGCAATGGCCCCATAGCAGCTTCACCTGGGGTCTCCAGCCACACCCCTTGCCCAGGAGCCCCAGTTCAGCTCAACCTTGGGCTTTCAGTCATTTTCTGTGCTAACTCTCAGGGCTCAGTTAGGGTCAGCTGCTTCTCGAGGCATGCAAACAATGACTAGAAGAGAGGACCTCTGCAGTAGCACAGACCCTGGAGCCTGTGGCCAGTGGGTTTCACCATTCTATCTGAAAAATAAAGGAATAATCAGAAACCTGTATTGTGCTTCAAGATCTGGAAGGAAGTGTGCTTTAATAATTGAAGCTTTTTTCTTTGTCCTTTGAAACAGTGACCTCAGTTGCTCTGGTCTAATTCTGCTCATCATTCTCTGACCCACTTTCCTAGGTCTTTTCTCAATCCTTTGTCAGTGCTGTGGTGTGAGTAGATAGTGTCACAGGGAAAGCCAAATTGCTGCCTGCAAGTTACTTGGTGCTGATTTTATGTAGGTCACTAGGTGAAAGGTAAAAAAAGGGAGTCTCTTGCTATGCTATTGAGTAGGTTTTTGAAGGCCTTGAAAATGGATGCATCTGTTTGGTTCCAGTTTCTATACTAAAAATGTGAGCACAGTAATATTTCATCCATAATTAGGCCATCATTATGCAGCAGTTCAGAGGTTCTGATTATCACGTTCCCACAAAACTGGTGTGGATGTAAGTCAGCTAGAAAACATTTTTGAATAGTTGCTTGTTTTAGTCACTGAGGAAATTAGTAGCACTTCTGGTCCATTTTTCAATTGAACTCTTAATTCCTGTTTGTTTTATCAGGTTAAAGAAATTAAAAATATGAAGTAGTCTTTTTCTTTTTTTTTTCCCTCTGGAAGAAGGAAAAAATACTCATTGAATTCTGTATTCTGGAGTCAAAAGGCTACTTTGGGACTAAAATGAATTTAAGTGAAGATCAGTAATGTGGACAGTGATTTATGAATTGAATTAAAATCTCACTTAAGGATGCATCTTCCTTTCTTGAGACACGTACTGGAGAAGTTTTAAATTAATTTATTGATAGACTTTTTCATTTGAAAAATAATGTGACAGTTAATGACTAACTGTATTGCTTTACCATTTTCAAATGCAAATTTTATTGGACTGTAAAACAGCAATAGAATGTGCTCCAGGGGATCAGTTTAACTTTGCCCTTATGTATTAAAAAACTGTAAAACAAATCCCGCTGCCTTCAGTAGTATTGGTGCTCAGAAAAGGCATGGAAGGATTGGGCTCTGTAGTAATTGTGTTTTGGGAAATCTCTTTGTAGTAAGTTAATGGCACAAACTTATGTAATAATCATTTGCAACAGAAGTATCTTCTTTATGTTTTGGGATTTGGAGGCTTTGGATCTTTTAACAGTAGCTATTCAAGGATGTTCAACAAGCAGGAGGCTTATAGGCTTTTTCATATATGGCTGCTTTGGGGTTTTTTACTAGGAAACTAGTGAATGCATGTGAGCAGTAAAGCTATAAACGTGTGACTGTAGTGACACAACCACCTTCTTTCATCATTTACTTAACACTACTGCAGCAATACAATTCAAGCAGAAGTGCCTGTGTTTTCTGTTTAGACTTTTAATTTTTTAATTTTGAGATGTCTTTGCCATATACTGCCCCAATCTGAGGAACATTCTGTAATCTGTTAATGTGTTCCATGTGGTTCTTGCAACACCCACCAAATACACAGTCTCCTTAAAAAGATCTCAGCAGTGTATCCTTTCCCAGTGCACCAGAAGCTCTGTGCTCCTCTGCTCTGGCTAGGCCTGTGTAAGGGTCTCAAGTCTCTACCCAGCCAGACATTTAGGTCCAGTGCATCCCCTGCTTTCACTAGAAAAAGACATTAATGTTACCATCTGTAATGTGTTAAGTGATAATACAGGTAACTTATTGTATTTTTTTTTTCTTGATTTGCTTTCTATTTTCACTCAGTTTTGGTCATTTTCTGAGGAAATTACTCTAGCCCTGTGTTCTCTTGATTGCCCTAATAAGCTGGTCAATTTTAGCAAAATTTAACATATTATTAAGTTCCTACAACTTTTTTATCAAATTGATGACCATCCAGAGATATTATCACCATATTATATAACCATATTAACTGAGTTAAATATGAGTGTGAGCACATCTTACCTGATTGCCTGACAATTGACAATGGCAGGTCCTTCTGCCCTAGTTGTAGACAAAGTTTCAGTCACAGGCATCTAACACCAGTGATTAAGAAACAATACTTAGGCATTCCTGTGTCTGTGGCTATTTCATACCTTTTCAAATTCATGTTCTGTCTGGTCTGAACTTCTCTCCACTTAGCATTTCACAGCAACTGTGACCATCTTCATTTTCCTTCCTGGCATTTCCCTTCTACACTGCATTTCTGTCAGTCTTCATTTCCTCTCACTCTTGAAGTAAAGACTCTTTTCTGCCTCTGGATGTCTAGAGTCCCTCCTTTTCTCACAACAATTAAAAGATTTTATTTCTCTGTCCCAGGGTCTTATCTTCTTTCATCTTCTCCCTTCTTCTCCCAGTCAGTCTACATTTCCTCTGACTCCTGGAGTAAAGACTCTTTCTCTGGAGATCTAGAGTCCCTCCTTTTCTCTCAGCAATTAAAAGATTATATTTCTCTGTTCCAAGGCTTTCTCTTCTTCCATCTTCTCACTTCTTCTCTCAGCCTTCAGGCAGTCTCTTCTGCCCTGATATTTTTTCTCTTGGAGTGTTTATCCTAAGAGTGCTTTATTTCTTTTTGCCCTCACTGAGGTTTTCCCTTTTTCACCAAGTATCTTCCTTTTTTCCTTTTGCCCTGCCCTTAGCTGACTCCAGAATATCTTCCTTCCCAATTCTGATAGTCTGAGGAAGCTCTTCTTTAAACCCACCACTAGCAAAGTGGAAGCTTCTTGCCAAAGGACAGAAAGTACTGCCGGGAGGTGAGAGGGAAAGCTGCCTTACCTGCATGGGGCAGGGGGAGGAGGTGGCCTCATGTGCCCTGTGGTTGGCTGCAAGCCAGCGGGAGCTGCGATGGGGCCCATGGAAGGGCTGTGGAGCAGCTCTCAGCTCCTCTTACCTGTTCTTTCTCCCTTTTGCTCTTCTCCACCTCTGACTTCACCCTACTTTGCCTTCTCCTTCTAACTCTTCCAGACGCGTTTAAACGTGTCCAGTAACCATTTTCTCCTTGCACAACACTTTGCTGAACCATTCTTCTTCAAAAATCCTATTATGCTAACAGCTTGCCTTTTTTGTATCCTTTATTCTGCGTTTCTGTCCATTTATTTTTATATGTACAAGCCTAGTTTCTTTGAAGTGAGGGAACAGCTTGCAGATGGGTAAAATGAACAAACAACCCCCCCAACAAAAAAAAAACAAAACCCAAACAACAAACAAACCAAAACACAAACTCAAAAAGCCCCCAAAAAACCAAACCAACAAACCCAAGCAACCAAAAAACACAGACAAAACCAAACCCAAAAGCAAATAAGAAAAACCCTCCCACAAAAAAACAAAACCACACACACCCCAAATGAATAGATAGATAAATAAATAAAGGCAAACCACAAAAAACCCACCTGCGGCGTTAGTGCCACCTTCCCAATGGCCGAGCGTGTTGCGGGGAGCTGCGGGGCCGCTGCCGTACGGCGGGCGGGCGGTGCGGGGCAGAGCTCCCGGCTCCGCGCTGCTCACGTGCGACTCCTAGCGGGGAACCCGCTCCGTCTGCTCTCGGCGCATCAGCGAAAAATGGAACGGGGGTTTTCCTTATCACTTTAGTGGTCCAGCCGGACTCAGAGGGGATTGCCAATAGCAGAGCTCGTGAAAGGTGCCACACCGCCTTCTCCGATGACTCCTGCGATCCTCTGGCAGCCCGAGAAGGCGGGATGATTTAATCCGCAGGCGTGCTCTACAACAGATCCCGAGCAACGTCTGTGCTGCTGCCTGAAAGGCTGGCTCGGCGACTCCCCTGGGGAATTTGTAGCATCCAGCCGCTGGCATCTTCTGGCGGAAGCTCAACCGTCTGAAGAGAAGGGGAGGGAAAAAGAAAATCCCACTCAGGATGTTTGCACAGGCTGTTCTCTGCCTCCTCGTCCGGGCGTTCTGTTGAAGGACTGGGACATCTGCACCGAAGCAGAGTGGCGGCTCCTGGCTCTTGCCCTGTATGGGGCTGGAGTTCCTCCGGGAGCGGGAGGGAGGGTTCGGGGCGTGCGGCGCGTCGGAGGAGGCGAGCGGCGGGGACAGGACCGCACCAACCGGAGCGTACGCAGACTTGATTAACATTCAAGCTTAATGGCCTCTGGCGTAAACAAGATTCACCAGCCCGGGACTTGCAATGGATCTAAAACCTCTCGCAGCATCTTGGCAGAGGAATGCAGTCAGGACATGCACGTGAAAATGTGCAAGAAGATTGCCCAGCTCACTAAGGTAAGTCTCGCCGTTGCAGCCTGGTCAGGATGGTGAGGCTGCCCTGGCCAGTGTGGTGAGGCTTCCCCGGCCGGTGGGCGGCGGGGCTGGCTCGGAACCGCCTGCTCTGATGGCCCCTGTCTAGGAGAAGAAGGGAAACCGGTCACCTCTTGTAAGGCGATTGCTGAAAACACGGGTGAGCGCAAACTAAAAGCTCGCTGTGCACAAACTTCCAACAGTTCCCCCACTGGTGCTGCACACAAGCCTTAGCGGATTGCCTTTGTGCCTGACGATCGACGTTTCGCATTTAACCGCTCTAATTAGCGTGGAACAATAGCGAGAAGAGCTCGGGCTCTGCGAAGACACAGGGGTTTGTCTGTGTGCTGCTGGGAGCACTTCATGGTATTCGCTGTTTTTCCTGAATTACGAAGACGGCAATTCATTTGCGTTTCTTAGGATCTTGAGTATTATTGTTGCAAAACTGCAGCCTGTGTGGTACTAGAGTACAGTATGATTTGTCTTGTTCTTAATTGTTCCCCATGTGCATAAGTAGAGATACTCTGAATGACATTCGTGAAAGACCCGAGTTGGAAAAGAGGCAGGACTAAACTATGTAGTATATTGCAGTAAAACTTTTAGTCAGTACGGAGCTACACTACAAAATATTCTGAACATTTTCCACACTATGTTACAAAACAAAGAGAAAATCTGTAGGAAGCGACAGATACCTTTTAAACTGTTTTTATGCTGCACCTTTGTTAGTGAGAAAAAAATACTGTTTCCTACCCTTGTTTACTAATCCAGCTTTTACATGTTCTGTAACCTCACTGCAATTGATAAAGACACTTTAGCAATGAAAAAAACCACTGCTAATGAAAAGATACTGACTACAAATGCAGGTCTAACAATAGGAAATCATTAAGGTATTCAAGTCAGAGTGGCTTACTAGTTATAGTGCCATTCTCATCTAATGATGACTACGTGATAATGTATATCATGTTATTCAAGTATATATTTACACATATTGCTATATTATACTTATTGTGCTATACCAATACTTACCTAACTGGTGCTTTGATTGTATGTTTGTACAATAATATTTGTACACAATCTGGTCCTTACTTTTTGCCTATGAAGGCACACATTACTTTTCAAGGTACAGTTTCATTCTGTAGTAATTGAAAGAAAAGTATCCAAATAAGCATGGGTTTTTTCCTTGCTATTATTTTGAACACACGTTTGAGCAGTGAGGTCTGGAAAAGCTCTGAGAGAGGAACACTGTTCATCAGTAATATTCCCCATTCACAGCCACAGTGAAACATACATGAAAGATGACTGGAAATTAGATTTAAATGTCCTAAAATGTTTCCCTTGTTTTCTCTCTGATACTCGCTATCTTTGATCAGTTTTGCACACTAAGTCAAATCTGACTGTAAATATCACTCAAAAATCCACAGTATTACCTTTTCTTGTAGAAAAGCAGTAGCTGGGTCTTAGTTAATGGATAGCTTCTACTTCTCAGTTAAGAGGAGTTGAGGAATCACCACCTTCCTTTCTGGGTGATCCATTTCTCAACAGCAGATTTAGAGCAAGTTGATGAGGTCAGTGCAAAAAAACTCTTGCTCAACGTTTTCAACACTCAAGTTAAACTCATTTTTAAAGATTTCTGTGCCTTCCTTATATATAAATCTCAGCTCTAATCTCAACTAAATAAAGCTTGTCTTTGGGTAAGGGAAGAATTTACGCTTTTAGCAGCAAAAGGGGGAAAATTCTTCTCAGTGCAAAGTTGGGGGTTTTTTTTGTGTGTTTTTTGTTGTTGTTGAGTTTGGCTTTTCCTTTTGATTTGGTTGTTTGTGTTTGTTTTTTGTTTGTTTGGGGTTGTTTTCTTGGTTTTTTTGGGGTTTTTTTCCAGATGTTTTTGCTAAATTTCTACTGTTAAAATGTGGGTGGAGTAATTTCTTTAATGAAGTTTCCCACCAGATACTTTTCAGTCCTCTGAAATACAGATGATTTATACTTGAAGCTCAAAAAAGTACTTCTGAAAAGCAAATAATTCTGTTTTGGAGTGTGGCCTTTAGGAACCAATTTTCTCAGCAATAACACTACACCTACTGAGAACTCATAGGAGAATTGGAATTTTAATCATAAGTCTTCCCTTCTACATTCTGGGTAGACTAATACTGTCCCAACAGCAAACATCTGAGAAGCAAAATCTGAGATCCCATTAGCTGAAAAATGGCTATGTGGAAAATCTGTTACAATTATTTTAGCCTTGGAACTTTGAGAGCTCCCTTTCAAATCAGTTTGCTTGGCTATATTGCAGGAGAACTGTAATAAAATCCTTTCTAACTTTAAAATGCCTGCAGTGCTTCCCTTTGCCATTGCTAGCCTAGTGTGTAATACTGGTGTCTGTTGTTAGACAGCTGCAGCTCCCTGTCCCACTGATGGTAGATTTTCTTTGAGGGGGAGATAATGATCTAATTACTCATGGTGCCAGGAGAAATGAATGCAGAATGTTTAATACAGAGCCCCTTTCTTTGTACAGTCAGTAGTTGCCCCCTCCTACTCGCAGAGCAGGGGTGTGCAAAGGCATCAAGGCAGAACCAAGCCGGGTGAGGCGATGGAGCTGCCACCATCGCACCAAGTGCTGCTTACACCAGGGAACAGACATCCTGAGAGCTGCTCCCATTCTACTGCCCTGCTACTTCTACCCTTGGAGATGTAGACTATCAGAAGTTTTCATACCTTCAGTCATGCATTTTTCTGTTCTGCACCCTTTTGGATGTAGCAGCAAAAATACTGTATTTTGCCAGTTCCTTCTATTTCTCTCTATTTAGCAGTAACATGGAGTAAGGGTTTAAGATACAGGGTGACTTTTTAAAGACACTGGTTGTCACTCCCTGCTGCCTCAGGCTACAGATTTCTAAAATGCCTTGGCTATTCCAGGATTTGAATGTGCTAATGGATTCTCAGGACAGTTCTTTTTTACTTCAGATAGGATGAGAAATGCAAATGGCTTTTGAAGAGGAGTTCTGAGGAGAGAGGATCAGCTTTCATAGCAAAGGCAGTGCTGACAGGAGCTCCATACATTGCAGACAGCCACGTTCTTCAGGTGTCTTTCCAAACCTCTGCCCCTGTGGCTCAAACCACACCTGCTGCTCTGGACTACAGTTCTGGAACCAAGCCCACTATGAATAACCAGGATGGTGACATTACCTGGTGATTAGAGAGCTACCTAAACCACAGACTGGTCTCATTCTTTCTTAGAGACAAATACCTGGGTATCACTGGAGGAATGTTTTAAACCAAACTT
>JAOEGS010008303.1:10270-20648 GCA_025447755.1 Corythornis vintsioides
TAAACCACAGACTGGTCTCATTCTTTCTTAGAGACAAATACCTGGGTATCACTGGAGGAATGTTTTAAACCAAACTTTTTCCCTAAGAATACATCTTATTCTGTATAGGGAATTTGGGAGCCTTGCTAGTCAAAAAAGTCAAGAGGTCTTGCAAGAATTTTGTGTATATATCTTGGGTACTATGAGTCTTGAAGGAGGAAGAGAGTGCCAATGAAGGGGAAAAGTTAATTGCTGGTAAAACACAATTAAGAACCTTTTTTTCCTTCAGGGAAAATAAATGGAAAAGGGGAGCAAGCATGTTCCTCTTCTAGAAGCAGCAGCATAGGCAGATGTTCCTTAATGACTCTATGTGGAGCAGTTGAAAATGTTACACACTGTCTGCTTTTCAGCACCAGTCACCAGGAGGTTTATTGCCCCTCAGCAGGATAGCAAGATGAACATTATTTAATAAGCTTCAGCATAAAATGAGCCAGATAAGCAAAGCCCACTTTCATTAGTTATTTAAGGAAGGATGTCTGAGTTTTGCACAGAAACATAGGAGACACATGCTCATTTTTAATTCCATTAGCTTCACTCTGCAGGTGGAAATTTACGGGAGAATTAACAAGTGGCCTGGTACATGTGTGAGGGCACAGACTGGTTACACCACTCCAGTGCTTTGCAGCAGGGCTGTATATTGGGTCTTTTAACCTTTCCTGTTTGATTTGCCATTTTAAAAAAGGTGACTGATGGGTTTAGGAATGAAAAATTATCTAATCTAATGTCTACTCTGGAAGCACCTATTGGCTGAGCAAATGTAATGGAGCACTCCTGTTGTCTACTCATCTTTCTAGTTGAAATATTTTAATTTTTTTACGTATTCTAAGCCAAGTTTATTGACCTTATTTACTGTGATGTGTTAACAGTACTCAGTACCCTATGCTTACAGTGGCTCAGCTGATGTGCAGTTAGTTGTTATGCTACCAGAGATCTCCTGTGTCCTTGAGGCTTTTTGATCTCAGTTCTCTAGAGAGGTATTCAGTATTCTACAGAAATGAAGCAAAATGGAACAGCATAAAAACTAGGATCATGCTTTTGGAGGAACTCTATTTCTCCTTTAGGCAAGGAATATAAAAATTGCTTTCCATGTAGGCAAAGAGAAAGAATCTTTTTATAAGGATGTTGCATTAGTTAGTTAGTACTAACAAAGTCAACTACCAATATCCCCGTGTGCTTTACTTGAGGATATATTTATTTTCATTATTTTTATGTACACTTTTCTATCAGTATTTCAAAGGTAGCATTATTTTTGCCTACCAGCTGACAGAAATATGCAGACTAAGATTTCTCTTAACTTATGATCACTGAATTTTCCTTACAGAGCTAAAAAATTAACTCCTGAGTCGTAAAATCCATGTGCAAGGTTATATGATTGTGTTGATCAAGTAGTCAAAACCACTATTAAAGACACTATTTGTATTAGGAAGTAACTCAGAATCTCTGAGTAACTCTTGCAGTGACACTGTAACTGTACCTCTCTACTAACATTTTCTTTAACAGGTATGTAGATGACAATATTTTACCATTTAGACAATTGTGTTCAAGTTAAAAGTCAAAGCCCACTCAGTTTAAGTCATTCTTGCTTAACTATTCTAAAACTGTGTATTCAGGCTTTTGGGCACTTCAGCATTGTGTATGGTATATTAAATTATTATTTCTTTTCATATTGTTATTTTTACCTGAAGTCATGTCTTCATTAGGTAAGGGAGTGTGTATGTTTGATTACAAGAGCTGTTACACTGGGATAGCACCAGCCCTGCTGACACCCTCCAGTCAGATCCAAACACATCAGCTGCAGTGAGAACTCGCTTCTCCCCTTCCTACACAACCTGCCTGTCTCTGCATGCTGCCAAACACCACTTCACCTGGGCTTTTAGTAGGAACAGATAGGTTAGATGTAGATTCTATGTTATCAGGATGAGGAAGCTGCAAGGCAGCTGAAATTGCCACAGTGCACAGAATACTAGTGTTTTTTAAAAGGTACCACATAATAATCTGGGAAGAAAAAACTGTTTTGTGAACGTAAGGTCCGTGAAACTTTCACGTGTATCCCCACTGTTGAATTTGCTTACAGCAGCAGAGAACTTAAATTTTTGTGTCTGCAGTATTAGAAACTGGTATTATTTATTAATGGATACCTGAGGGTTTAAATGATCTATTTTCTTAATTAGTAAAGTATGTAGAACATATAAAGAAATCTTTTTAAATTTAAAAAATTCCTCGATCAGAATGTCACCTGAAAGCTACAGAAGAGTAAGAATTTGATCCAATCTCTATAATGCTTTAATCTGGATTAGTAAGAAACAGGCCTCAATTTATCTGTGCTTATCACAGATCCACATTGAAGGCAAAACCCACAATAAACATTGTGTAATAAATAAATTATAATGTCTCCAGAAAAAGATATTTTTGTTTGGGAAAATCTGTTTCACCCTGGGCTGTAATTAAATCAATGATTCTATAGTTTATATTTTATGGTATTTAAAGTAAAAAACTACTTTAGAAAACAGGAATCAAGTGAGATCTTACTTGATTAATTTGTTGTTTTTACTGCATTCATTGTAAAATAGGACAATGTTGCTTTTTCTTAATCATTACCAGGATTTTAAAAGATATTTTGGAAGGGTACATTTTCAGATAAATATCTAGAATCATTAAGTAAAAATTCTTTGAAAGCACTGAACATATGTCTGCAGTTCTAGACTCTTTAAAGATCTGTAAAAATCTGGGGTACAATGAAACATTTTCACAAAATTGAGTGTTAATTTGGCAAAAGTGTAAATGTGACTTGTGCTGAGCAAATTTGCAGTTACTTGCATATTATCCATCTGAAACAGCTTCATAAGATGGATTTGTACTCATCCAATATTGTAAAAGCCAAAGATTTATGGGGGTATTTGAGAATTTAATGAGTTATGCAAAATTTTGCAAAGACAGAGATTACAGAAGGTGAACAAGAGAGGACTCTGAGATCAAACACTTTGGTCTCTCTGCTTGTCTATGTATTTATATCTTAAATTATCAATGAGTAAGTGTAACCTTTTAAAGTGTTTTAATCTAGTTCTGTGGGGTTTAGTAGAGAGAAATTTTACCTAATTTAGCTTTCCCTGACAGCATTTGAATACAGCTTAACCTCATAAATATGCTCAGGATGAATTTGAGTCATGTGAGGGAGAGAAAAGAAATATAGAAACAAATAGAAATATATTCCAAGTAAATGTCATGCTGAGTGATTCTATTTATTCTAGTTTTAATAGCACACAAAATCTACAAAAAATAGTGCATTTGATATTTAAGTTTTACAAAATTATTTCAAAGTTCTGGAGAAAAGAGTTCTGACAGATAAAATAAAGCATGAATCGGGAACTGTTAACAACAGGTTTATAACTTTGTATTGTAGGTAGGCAGATAGTTACAAAGACCTGGGTTACAGCTTTCAGAATTTAATATGGTAATTAATGATCTGAAAGTAAAAACAAACAACATACTAAAATTCACAGATTATACTAATTCAAAGAGAATCATAGAAACAACTAAACAAGATGGAAATAAATACATTTTTAAAAAGAAATATAGATGAAAGACAACATAAATTGCATTCAGTTTTGAAAAAAACCTTTGTTTTTCAAAAATTCTGCATCAAAGCAGCTGTGTGTGGTATCTGTGTGCACAGTGCCTGGTTTTGTTTGTAAAGTATATGTAGAAAATCAAGTGATTATACAGAAATGAAGAGAATACGAAATATTACTGCTGGATTGAGAGAAAAAATAGTGAAAGAGGAAAACTAACCCGTTTCATGCTTTGAGAATTAAAGCTTGTCTCTTCCCTCTGTATGGGACTCATGTATGTCTCACCTCTATAGAAGAAGGAAAAGCTGGGAAGTTGAATATGCAGAAGAAAAAAATAACAAAATCACCAGTCGAACACCTGAAGCAATTCACTCCTCTTCTATGACCTGATTTAGGCATCCATTCTGTAAAGGGAAGCATTCTCCTTTGGTCTTCCTCCAGTGACTAACCTAGATGAGATGGGTAATAGTGAAATGGATGTTGGCTGAGGTGAGTCTCAGGTCTTGCCTGCAGGAAAGATCCTGCTGAGAATGAAATGCACAGGCTTTTCCCCATCATTTCCTTGCAGTATTGACTAGTGGCCTCCTCTGAGCCTCTTCTGTGGTAGCTGTGTTTCAGAACACACCATTTCTCTCAAAGTTCCATGTCAGAACTGGAAGAACCTTTAAGATTTCTATGGCTGTCTAGGAATACCTATTTCTTGAGATGCTGAGGAGATGCTGCTTGCACTCAGTCATTGCAGTGGATTTGTGGCCAGTGTAAAGAAAAGGAATAAATGTTGAGTAGATTTGTTGAGTTCCAGAAGAAATTTCAGTAATAAACTGCATGTGAGTTACCTGGGAGAGGAGTCCCTTGACTAGAATTAACTGTCATGATTCTACAGTATATTTCTGCTTTGCTAAAATTGTTGGGATGTGGCATTGGTGCCTTTTTAGCACCTGCTCTGCTTGTGGAAACATCCTTGCAATATAGTTTAACTAACTCTTAAATTGCCTGGCAATTATCCTGCATAGCTTATTAGAAATTATAAAATAGAAATGAGAGAGAGCTGGATGTCTCTTTAGTAAAATTTAAGCCAGGGCTCATTTTATGTTCAATTGCACTTGAGAGATCAAATGCCATACATGGGCCACTAAACTGAGGTTTTCTGTGGTTTTACACTACACTAGGCAGAAAAATAAGAGGCTAAGAAATGGGAAAGTCTAAATATGCCTGTGGGATTTCTCTGTATCAAATTTAAACTAAGAGGGCAAATAACCAAAGGGAGACATAGAGGAAAAAAAAAAAAGCCAAAATACTTCAGAAATGTGTAGACATTTTATGCTTATAGTTTCCTGGTACATTTTAGTACCTTAATATATTTTTGACCTGACTATAATATATGGTACATGTAGGAAAAAGGGCAATGTGTTCAAATGTTAAGAATGTAAGAACAGCTTTCCCTCTTCGAGTGTAAATCTCTAGATAGGAAATGTACAAATACTATGGATACTGTGGGACATTCAGGAGGGTGAGACATTGCACAGTGCCCAAGAGACACAAGATCATAAAAACACCAACAAATTTCATACAGAGCCATAGGCTGCCTCTGTACTGCACCCTCCTTGCACCCCTCCAGGACCTGAAAGGCTTTATTAATGTTTTTGGAGCAATAGATGAAAGGGTTTAGATTGACTCTGCACTAAAAGAATCTCCTGCAGCAAAATCCTTTTTTTTTGTACAGTTATTATTATTCATTCTGGTGCAGGACACTAGGGATGCAGCTCTTTTGAAGCCTGAGGAGCTGTGGAAACCAGCTTGGGTTGTTGTGGCTAACATGGGTGAGAGCTGATGGAGCTTCCTGAACTTGAGCTAAGGCTGTGTCAAGCCACTTGCATGTATTTGCAGCATTATGCTGAGACATGTGATCTGGCTTTTCATAGAACTTGCATCCTCAAAGCTCATTAGTTTCTGGTTATAGTTTCCAGAGCTAAATGCAGACTTGCTGTTTGCAGCAAAGGGCTGGCACTGTGGACAAATGAACCATGACCTGTATATATTTATTGCAAAAATAAATTTGCTTTATAGTATTTTTCTAATGAATAGGATGGCAGTAGGATATGTTATCTGAAAGCTCACAAAATAAACTTTTGTAATTTCTCCCCACAGCTCCAGCTTCTGAAAACAAAGTTATTTCATCTGGAGCTGAGCCTTCCTTTCAGAGAAAAGTTAATTACTTTAGCTTGTGTTTTTGCAAGGTGCTGAAGGCACACTTGGAAGAATTAAAAAATCATGAGGCAAATTAAAAAACAAAACAAAACCAAACTTTAAAAATATAAGCCAAATTCCTAATACTCAGTGGAATTTGGGAAAGCTCTGATAAAGACTGTAGAGGAACCCAGATTCCACCATCACTCTGAACACAGCATTATATGAGACAGGCAGTGCTGATATACTAGATAAATTAATCATTATGAATGGAAATCTTTGAGTCACAAAGGCCAGATGTTGATCTCTGTTTTGCTGATGGAATGAAACACTGAAATGCAATCATCAACATCTGACCTAGTTAATTGAACAGTTGCCCAAATTGATTACTAGTCATTCTAAACCTGTAGGCAAAATTAATCTTCTCACTGTAGTTTTAATGCCTGACAGTTAAGAAGGGTTCACAGAGCAATTTTAGTTAGCTCTTGCCAGTGATAAAGGCCATGTGGCAAGTAGACCTCTCACATGGAAGGCTGGGTGAACTGGGCTACAAATACTGTCAGTACAAGGGGCCCAGTTTGACTCCTAGTATCAGAGATCAAACTTGGAGCACGACATGACAACTTGCCAAGGATAATAAAGGATATTTCTGGCAAAAAGTGGAAAAAAAAAGTTCCTCAGTATTGTCTTCCTTCCCTTTAAGTTTTTGCACTTTAGAATTGTCCCTTTTGTTCCTAGTGAAAAACAAACAAACACCATAATAAAGAATAAAATACTAAACTGCAGCAGTAATTATCTTCTAGCATGTTGCACCATGCTAAATACTGTAACTGGATTCGTGACTACCTTTTACCAGATACTTTAATTTCCTATTATTTTTTCTTGTCCTATAGGTGATCTATGCCCTTAACACTAAGAATGATGAACATGAGGCTAGTATACAGGCTCTGAGAGAGGCTCATGAAGAAGAAATTCAGCACATTCTTGCTGAAACAAAGGAAACGATTCTCCAATGTAAAAGCAAAGCTGAAGAAGAGCAATTGCTGAGAAAACGTATTCAGACCCTTGAAACTGAAGTAGAACAACACAAGAGACTAAAGGAAGAAGCCTTGGCAGAGTTAAAATTGTGCAAGAAGCAGGTGGAAGAGGGAGAGACGAGAACAAAAGCAAAACAAGCACAGCTGGTCCTTTCAGCAGACATAGTAGATGCCAATGCAGAGTTTGAAAACAAACTTCCACATTTAAGTCAGGAGTCTGATGGACTGCTAAATGAATGCAAAACATCTAGGAGAGTAAATTCAGATAAAAAAGTAATCTTAGATGAAAAATACACTGTGGAAGGACAAGCACTAATAAATGACAGGGAAAATCTGAAGAGTGAAAACCAGAGAGCAACAGAAGCCTATACTCAGAAGATGAGCAAACTGCAAGACTCTTATGAAAGAGAAAAAGAAGGCTTAAAAAATGCTGTGCAGCAATCTGTGATAGAAACAAAGGGGAATAGTTGGCAAAGAGAAATTGAGCAAAGGAAGAGCTCAGAGGCTGAGAAAGGATTTTTGCTGCGGCAGGTAAAGAAGCTGGAGGCAGACTTAGAGGAAAAAAACCAGAAGATAAATGAGAGGAAGAAGCATTCCCAGAAGCTGAAGGAGAGAGTACAGGTAGTGTATGAGATTGTGATCTCTGTGCCATGAATGTGCAAATTATCAGTTCTTCATAATTTGAAGAAGGAGGGGTCTTTTAAATACCATATGAGTCAAGTGCTTTGTAAGCACTAAAGCAGTTTCAGAGGCTTAGAAGATAAATGGAAGGGATATAGTGCTGAGAGCTTTAAAGAAAGAGTTAAGATGATTAGTAATTCATTAGGAGAAGTCTTTGAACACTAGACCTGAGAGAGCTTGTTGTGTGAACTGAGCTTTACCTTTCCTGGCCAGAAATGTGAAGAGAACACCAAGCAGGCACTTAGGCTAGCTGTGAATATTTACTTTCTCCTTTTCCCTTATGGTTGCCAGCAGCTCAGTGTGTGGATATGAACAGGGTTAGATAAGAGACCTGAGCTGGCAGGTTAAGAATCAAGTGCTTTGTACTGCATGACTCTTGCAACAGTGGCTTTTACCAAGTGACATTTAATGATGTGTCCTTCACACCTATGGAGTTTTCTGTGCTGAGCTGTGGGATGTTCACCATTAGTTCCTACGTCGTGCTTTGCCTGTCTCCCCCAGCTGGTCAGCCCCCTTCTGCTTACTTGCATCTTGTGTCAGGTGCAGTTTCAGAGGTTGGCACATCGTGGGCAGTCTGTCAAACACCTGCATTTGGTACATATGGTCAGGGTATGGAAGAGACACTGATGATCTGCACTGAAGCCAAAGCATCCAGCCATGCTCTGTGCTCAGCAGTTTCCCTTCCTTCCCATCACATAAACTCACCTACCAACCAGTCAAATGCAAGTTAGTTTTAACCCATGAGGTTTTACTTAATATTCATACAGAAGCAAATGGCAATTTTGTCTGAGTGAATATTGCAGGATTAAGTTAGGCATCTGGAAACTGAGGCAAGAATCTCCAGAAATAGAACACTAAAAATACTGTTCAAATTTTTGCCTTTTGTTATGGACAAACAGCTGCCATCAAAGTCTGGAGATTATTTTTCTGGTTAGAGGCATCTTATTATGGATTATGTTACAAACTGTTGTGCTTCAACTAGAGAAAAAACAAAACAAAACAAACTCATTCATTAACTTTTAGCAGAAGTTGTCATGAAATTAACGTATTAATTTATTCTTCACATTATGTAATATAAAGTATGTCCTGTTCTGAGTTTAGGATAATCACAGTCATCTTTTAGATGGTAACTCTTGATGACTGCTCATTTTACAATGGTGTCTACCACATCAGAGAGAATGGCTCCACATTGCAAATATTCTGGCATCAGAGACACTTTAAGGGTATGGAAGAGCAAATAATGCATTTAAACCAGCTCTGTAAGTGAAAGACATCATGGAATTACACCTAGAGAGAAAATGACCATTTATTTCAGATGACAAATAAAAGAACATATAAAAGAACAAAATCACATATGTAATAAACACAGAAGCAATGTCATGCACATTTTAGGATTTGGAATTGTATCTTAAAGGAACATAGTAAGAAATTCTGGTATCAAAAGGCATAGTAAAAAAAGTGGAGGAAGATCTAAGTGTGGTCAAAGAGGGAAATACTTCAAGAGAAGGAATTCCTGCAAAAAGCAGGTAAGATGATCATTAATGTCATTCTGAAGTTATTTCCCTTGTAAGTAGTCACTCACACTTGAAATGTCACAACTTATTTATGGTATTTGAAATGCAGATTTTGATACCAAAGAAGATATGGAAACGATGGCAAATTCCCAAAGGAAAGCTGTTAATAAAGCAGATGAACTGAAGCATCAAATAACACAGCTGCAGCAAATGCCTTGTACCAAACAGTGCTGGAACAGAGCAGCTCTGAAGATGTGCAACAGCTGGTTTGCTCTCAAATATTCAAAGGCATGGCATACCAGAAGTACTAAAATCACTGTCATTTTTCTGTAAAGATAAATGACTTTTGGGTTATTCTACAGCAGTCAATCCTCTGAGATTCCTAGATCTCTGTCCTCATACAGTGGAACATGGATACATGAAGTACTCAAGTGAAGTACTCATGGAACCTGAAGTACAGAGTTGCTGCAATGCCAGCAAAGAAAGTACTGACATCCTTGAGCAAGACCAGGGCAGAGTGTTCAGCTTCTTCATAACCAAAACTTTAAAGAGAACAAGGTCCAAGGCAGATTTATTCTGCAGAGGTCAAGTTGGAATACTGGATTTTGTTTGTTTGTTTTAATATAGAAAACAGCTCTTCTGAAATGCCATGCAGACATAATACCAGGAATTAACTCAGCACAGTGAGGAATATGTGTGTCCTGAGAGTTCCCTCTGTGCTATGTCTCCCCTTAAAAAATTATCCATCCCCAAACTTTGCTCTATTTTTCAGTTCTCCTAGAATGTTGTTATGCTAGCATTCTGGACCAGGCATCAGAAATGTAAAAAAAACAAAACTGTCTTCTGTGCCTTTTCATAGAACTAAGGTTGTCCTTGAGGGAGCCTGCATGCTTGGAAGTGAGTCACACACTCAAACCAGAACAGCAAAAAACCCCTCACCCTAGGCTGCAGAAGAGGTGTACAGCCTTGAATCACTCCAGTTCTACATAGTTAACTAACATAAACCCAGTATTTTTCAGTGGAACATATCCACTTATCAACAGCATACCTATGGCAGCCCCAGAATTCTGCCCTGGTGTGGTCATATGATATAGATACACTATGGAAACTGTGGCTATTTACAAGGAGAGTATGAATAAAATCACAGTCCTTGCTTTGTCAAGGCATCAGGCCCAAAATGAAAGGAATCAAGAGCACCATCATCAAGTTTGCTGATGACACCAAGCTGAGTGGTGCTGTTGAAAGGCTGGAGGGAAAGGATACCATCCAGAGGGACCTGGATAGGCTGGAGAGGTGGGCCCAGGTGAACCTCATGAAGTTCAACAAGACTAAATGCAGAGTCCTGCACCTG